>JAJOOS010001019.1:0-44845 GCA_029582725.1 Solanum chiquidenum | reverse complement strand
GTAGAATATGTAGTTAAGATAATTTTTTGACAATTTCTTCGAATAAAATATATTGAATTTTATGTTCGGATACTTTTAATTAGTTTCCTACTCTTAATAGATTGTTTTACACTAATTCGACTTATTATTTCTTCTTTCATGTTAAATTCTTCGAGATGAACCGACACATAATGTGACTTCAAAAATTATATTTACCAAATAAAAAAAATTAGAATTGGTTCTTGGCAATATCAAAGACTATACATGACTTCTTTCGTATCTTTTCTTCTTCGTCGTGTCATTATTGTACATTAACTGAGTAAATCGGTTATGATACTTTCTTTGAACGTGTCGAAGTTTATTATGTGTTGGATTTTCTTTGTCATTTCTTACAATCCAAATTCACCCCTCTTCTTTGGAGTCTATCTCATTATTCTTTTATGAACCTACTATTTATTATCACCATATGATCTTTTCTATTTCGTTTTTCACCCATTTAAACTATGGCATATTAAGCTAATCGTAACCACAATTATTTCATCGATAACGTTTATATGTATCCATCACAACTATCTCATTTCACATCTATTTATCCTCACAACCTGATATTTCTTACAAAAATATTATACATATCAAATGGCATCCTCTAATCCATGTCTCTACAAGCTTAACACTATTGGAGCTTTCGATCACATCTCAAAAAAGGTGGTGCCGGAGGAAGTGGTTGTCTTCAAGAACAAAATTATAACCTCGGTTGCTCAAGTATTGCATTCGAATGTGAGTTTGCGGTTTTCATGTTGAGTCTTCGCCTAACATGAAATTTGAATCTTTGTCCACGATAAATTAAGATAGATTCGTAGGTATTAACTCAAACACGCACATGAACATCCAACTTTACTCATATATTATTTCATATTGCAAGTTTTTGATAACATCTCTGCATAGTACATAGAGTAGACATCTACCGGGAGGTCAATCATTTAGTTCATATGCTAATTTAATAAACACGTTCCTCATTTTGAAGAATACCATTGGTGGTAATGCTACATTATATCGAGCCCACCAAAATATGTACCTCATGTTTTCGATAAAGATCATTCTGGCACAATTTTGACAAGTAAAATCTCATCTTATAACTATACTTTTTCAATTCATGTAAATAAATAAAACATATATTCTTTTCATTCTCAAAAAAAAAAAAAAAAAAAAATTCATTCTCAAAAATAAATAAAACATATATTTTTTTATAAAAAAAAACTACTGACAATTACTTTATTATTTTTAATGCTTAATGCAATAAAATTAGTGTAAAAAAGTGTGTGAGAAAATTACCTTTACATTGTTGTGGAATAAAAATAATATTACAATTTGGTATAAACAATATGAATTACTAATCTCAAAATTAAAAATCATATGAAACTAAAAATGTAATTTATCAAATATTGTGACATAAACAATTCGTGGATTGCTAATTTCCTGATAGAAATTGAAATCGTATTTGTTTCAGGTTAACTAATATAAACATGAATGAGTTATTTTTCTTTTATTTATTTTTAGTCTTTTTTAAAATTAAAATCATCAATTCACGCGCCAAATATGTATGTAAATTCAATCGTATGAATGTCACACAAGCTCAATCAACAAGCAGAACTGTTACAAGAGTGAGTTTTTTTCTTCTTTTATTTACTTTAGTCATTCTTAAAATTAAAATCATCAATTTACACTATAAAAATATGTGCGTGTAAATCACACATTTTGTCCAATTCAATCATATCAATGTCATATACATAAGTTCGATTGACCATATAAAATATTGAAAATCCTAAATTTTATAATATTGAAGTATTCAATTGACAAATTGAAAAATACAAAAATCTAATTAATAATCCGAACCAAGTATAAGATCTCCGAGCTTATTCCAACCCCCTTTTTCTTACTTTGTTCCAATGTTTCATGTTCTTGTACTATTGTAAGCGACCACACAAGTTATATTTGCGAGGCAAAGACTCATTTTTTATCAGTTGCCCTAAAACCCTTTCCTTAATATATGCTAGAACCAGAAACAAAAACCAGGCAGCTGCAAAACCCTAGTACCTCTTCTCCCTCAGCAGCAGCTGCTCTGTTACTTGCCTTCAAGCCTAGGCAGGTAGTTCTAGCAGAGTCATCAAAATCCAATCTTGTTATGGCTAAGAAGGAACAGAATCAAGAAAACAAGTTTGGTTTACAACAATCTATACTCCATTATCTTAACCTCAATGGTTTCTCCAAAACCCTCAAATACTTCCTTAAAGAAACTCAAACTGAGGTTTGTTTTTTTAATAACTCCTTTTTCTTCTATAAAAATGTGATTATTATCCAAGATTTTTAGAACCTGTTATGTTATATGTTTGGTACTGTTGTTTGGAGCTGATGAGTGGAATTATTTAAGCTTTTTTTTTCTTACCTCTGCCTAGGAAGTTCCACCCTTTTTACTCCATTGGTGACTTGAACCTGTAACCTCTTGTCTTTAATGTTTCGTATATTCCTAACTTTGCAATAAGATTTATGTATACAAAAGATGCAGAGAAGTATTACAGGTCACATGATTTTTATAGTTAGAAGTTACACTTGTCAAATAGTAGCAATGTGGTAGAAATATGGAGCAATTCTTGGGTAATCGAGTAGGAATAAAAAATATAACTCTGGTTTGATGGAGCTTGTGGGATGCTGTATAAACTGCACTTTTGGGCTATGTTTATACTATATATCTTATCTTTGATGAATTGCATTTTGTTGATCTGAGTAGGATGGTTGGTTTTCCTTATCTAACCAAAATAAGGGTGAGTGTTTGGTTTCATTGGGAAGAAGTTGAGTGTATGGTGAAAAGTCTTGGTAGAATCTGAATATGTTTTATGGACTCATAGGAATAAGTGACGGAAGATATGAAATAGGGGCGAGGGGATTAATAAGTTAAACTAGGAGGTTGCCAAAACAATGATTTCCTCTTAAACTAGAGAGCATTTGTTCTTTCTTATCTGTTATCCCATGCAGAAAAAAGTTTTCAACAAGAGCTTGTTGTTTTGGCTTGTTAATTGTGTTCTCATTCATATGTTGTATGATAGTGTTGCATAGTCAATGTCGAAAATTGCTTTTGTTTTATGAAGAAGAAAAAAGAAAGTAATTGAAGGTTTCTGTACTTGTGTTAGTATTACTATGTCGAAGAAACCTTCACTTATTGAATTAATAACATCTTTTATCACGTCTGGCATTCTGTTCCACTGATTGAAAACTGTGCTAAGTCTCACTGATCCTTTAGTGTTTACAGGTTTTGTTGGAAATTTCATATGTACTTTCTTGTTGATTCCTTCATTTCGATCGAAAGTTTGATCTGTGGATGTCACTATAGAATCTGCAACTAACCTCTATACTAGGATGTTGGTACAGTCATTCAGGTCTTTCTGCTTTTTGAATTTTTGATGCAGAGTGACAGTTGGAAGTCTTGTTCCCTTAGTTTGGAGGATTTGTACAGCAAGTATCTAAACAACAGGTATGTAATCACTTACCTCTCCTGTGTGTGGTTTGCGAGCTATTGCATAGGAATGGGGGTTTTACCCTGTGCGCACCCAAAGGGTAGCGGCTGCAGGTTTCCGTTGTCATAAAAAAAAAAAATCTTATCCTGATGATAAGTGGAATTTGAACCTGAGACATCACGGTTCTCAACCCACTTCAATGACCACTAGAGTGCACAGTTGGTTGCCAGAAGGAATAGTTGACTTTAAACATTCACAAGTACGCAACTATAATGATTCTCAAGCAAGAATTTATCTTTTTAAGTTTGTTGATCGAGAGTATTTTATTTTTTTTTTGGGGGGGGGGTGTTGGGAGTAAATTGTGTCCAACACAATGAATATGACATCTCTTGTATGTGGGATGCTGTTTGGTGGGTTACTTTGGCCAAACATCCCCTGCTTCCTTCTTACTTGTCTGTGCAGTTGTTTATAGTAATTTTACTTTCCAATTCCTTCTCTCATGCTACTTGACCTTCCTCAAATATGCAGCACTGATAATGATACAATATCAAAGGGCGACAAAGAGCCAGGTAATTTATCGTATATCTTCATTCATCTTAAACTTAGTTTCTTTCATGAGGCTTGTATTTGTGATGTTACGGGTGTTATTCTAACTTGATTTTATCTTTCACAATTTGGTGTGCAGCGCTGTGTCAAGATGGCATGAAGGGAAAAAACATAAGTAGCAATGATGCTGACTCCCAGGAAAAAGTTAGCAAGAAAAAGAAGAAAAAGAGAAGTGAAGACAATGATATTGCTGTTCCAGATGCGTCTCATCCTGAAAGTGTTGATAAATCCATGAAAAATGGTGCTACTGCTCAAGAGGTTTTAGCAGATGATAAGGTTAGCAATCAAATTTACATGTAAAAATACGAGCGACTAGATAGTTATCATGAGAAAAACTGAAGCATAAGTAGAGTGCTGATGATACTCTTTTTCCATTATAGGCAGATGTGCCCTTGAAGAAGCAGAAGGAGAAGAAAAAGAAGAAAACTGAGGAGAAACCAGAAAGTGTAGACCCTATCGACAATGATAATAATGATCTTACTGTGGAAACAACTAAAATGGATAAAAAGAAGAAGTCCAAGGAAAAGAGTGGAGCTACTGATTCTAAGGATTCCAAGAAGAGAAAAAGATTAGCTTCTGATGAAAATGCAAATCAGGGAGTTGATGGGGTTGAAACCGAAGAATCGAAGCGCAGAAAGACCGAAGACTTGGAAGAATCGAAGGCTCTTTGCACAGACAATGGAATTGAACAAAACGGTGAAGTTGTTGAAGCAAACTCTAATGGTAATAATCAGGATGAGTTGAACAACTCTGCTAAGCAGAAATCATCAAGGAAAGACTTTAATGGATCAGCAGAGGTATGCTTGTGTCCTTTTTCTATTACCTTTTTTGGCCTTGGATTGTTAATGTGTACCAATGTTTAACAAGTGAGGTTTGTAATTTGCATTTTAATGTCGTAGTACAACTCTTGAAATGGTGATTACCTGACAGTTTCTCAAAAAACAATTCTTAAATTGTGTGTTGTGTACTAAAGGAAAAATGATCTAAAAGAATTCCTAATTGCAGAATAATCTCAAATCCTTCAAAATGACTTTCCGTCATGTTTGTGTCAAGTTTTAATAAATAATCTTGAAGCATGCTTGAGTTAATTTCAATTGTTTGATCTTTGAGATTTCAGCAAGGAAACTCGGGCATTTGCAGAGGATTTATATGTCCTTGTGTGGAGGATTAAGTGGGCATTATTTTTATTTTTGATTTATGGACTTTATGCTACAGAACAGATTATGGATCGTGAGACATCATAATATGATTTGATACAGAGGGATTTATTAATACAAAAGAAAAGAAAAAGGTCTGGATAGTGAGGATTGTAGTTCAACCAGATTGTGAGAAATAACGGACAGTCTGAAGAAGGATGAGGCTAGGTATCCTTTTGATAGATGGATAATGAGGGATAACAATCTCCTCATAGTTTGGGCGGGAAGAAACTTAAGTTTTTGTTCATGTAACATATGAGCTCTCCTTTAGTTTCTCTCATTTCCTCTCTCTTTCTAAATTGACTTTAGCTCATAATTCTCCTCATCATATTCTTTTCCTTTGTTTTAACACAAAAGATAAGTCTTGTTAAATACTCCATTTGTTTCAATTTATGTGTCTTAGTTATTATTTGGAGAGTCAAAGAATGTTTTCTTCACCATAATTTTTTCAAATATTTTGAATTGTTAACTACTGTGACTTATAGTTCTTTCATGTAGTTTCTCAGTATGTTCTAAAAAAATGGATGATCTATGTTTGAATTCACACCGAACTTCAGTTAGTTTGACCCTCCTCCGAATCAAGCCACATAAATTGAAACAAAGAGAGTATCTATTTTGACCATTCAGACAATATAGTTTAATTGGAATATTAGGCCAGACATATTTAGTTGCCTCTTTTCAAGTTAGATAGTGAGAAAGTATGCAATCTTGAGGAAGAGAACCATACTACTGTAAGTTTGAGACTCACAACGGCCAAAAGTACAGTGGAAAAAAACATAGGTCATGTTTACCTAGTTAAGGCCCAGCCTTGCAGTCTCTCCACTGCATAGGTAGCTTTCCATCTTTGCCGACACAATCAGCTTTTTTGGAATTTTTCATATTTGAGGCAAAACTGATGGGATTCTTTATCTTTAATTATAGAAAAGATGGAGAGAAGCTTTCCTGTAATCCTAACAGAATATTTCTTTTGTTCTTTCATATTAAAATTGATGATTGCGGCTTGTGTCGTACACCGTTCTTTTGCTTGGTTTCATGTCCTGTCGTTCCTGCGTAATTTTGTGTGGCTATGTTACATTGGCTAACAGATGATTTATATGGTGGTTGTTGTTGGGAAGAATTATGTATGTGCTTGCTGTATTATTACTGATGTTCTGAAAATGCATTTTGATTGCTATTGCAGCCAAAAACCGTAAATGCCTTTCAAAGAGTGAAAATTGATCAGGTGGAGTTTAAAGATGATAGACTTAAAGATAATTCTTATTGGGCAAAGGTATGATCAGATTCTCGTCTTCCAGCTTTTATGCTCATTAAGTATATGTTGGATATTCATCATTTACCATTCAACTAACTTTTCCACTTCTCCACGTACGACTGTTGCAGGATGGTGCAGACATTGGCTATGGTGCAAAGGCACAGGAGGTTTTGGGCCAGGTGAAAGGAAGGTATATATTTCCAAATCCTGTCCAGAAGTTTAACAAACTTGAATTTACTTTTGACGAAGATGAATTAATTTATAAATAGAGGTTACCTAGTTGACAGCTCTTCTCGCGTGAGTTAAAATGTAAATTTCTGAACTCAGATGTCAAGGGGGGAAGTAGGGAAAAATACTAGATTGCTTACATTTGTTAATGCTGCTATGCTTAGGAATCTTACAAATCATCTTACAAGTATACTAATCAAGATTCAATAGCACTAACTTTCATTTTGCACCAAGGTATTTACTATAGTCCCCTTCTTCCATCCCCTCTTCTCATCTTTCTGTTAAGTATTACTCCTTCCATCCCAATTGAAGCGTCTTTCTTTTTGTTTTTCCCCCCAAAAAAGTGTTTCTTTCTTTATTTTGTAAGTTTCCAATTTCAACATCCTACCTGGCAAGTTCAGGCTCACTTCTTTAGTTTAAGAGCACAAGATTCAAGTCATCCTTCATATTTTAAACTTTGTGCCCAGTCAAAGTAACACACTTGAATTGGGATGAAAGGATTACTAGTTCTTTTCCTGGTAGTTAAACGAAGGGCATGTTACAATGTTTCTCTTTTTTTCGGTGAGTGGGTGGGTGGGGGTTATTGAAACTATGAAGTGCTATGCTCTCTAGTGAGAACCCTGAGCGTGTTGATTGTCTGCATAGGTTCTACTTTTGTCGCAATGGCAAAGCTTAATTATCCATGCTATTTCCCAGGGATTTCCGACATGAGAAAACCAAGAAGAAGCGAGGCAGTTACAGAGGAGGGATAATTGACTTGCAATCGCACTCCGTCAAGTTCAACTACTCAGATGAGGAGTAGCCTGTTTCAAGCATATTTTCAGGGAGAGCCTCTTTATCCTTTTACAAAGAAAATATAATTATTTTTCGCCGTTGTGGGGTTTTTGATTATTTAAGCAGAACGATAAAGATTTCATTAAACTTGAAGTTGATCCTATGCAAGAAAGTCCTTTGCATTTTCTTGTTAATTTCTTCAAGTTGTTTTTGAGCTCAGAAATTGTGTCAATTCATGAATTGTATTTAATATTAATCAACCTAGTGTCTTAATCTCTCAACATGAGAGCTGAGATTCTTATTTTCCTTTGAACTTAAATCTTCATTTTGAGTCAATTGATCAAAGCTGAAAGGCCAAGTTATAGTATGTGTGCCTTTTGAAGTCCAAATAGTTTATTGTGAATAACTAATGAGCTCCATGGGCCATTATGTTGTGGCAAAGGTGACATGTGATGTGTATGTATGAATTAATTATATATCCCTTTTCTACAATAATAATGTCTAAAATTTTAAACTTTTTTGGATTCTAAAACTTGCTGATCTATGCTAGCTAACTTAGAAGTATTAAATAAGTCAATATACTTAGAAGAATATGTTTAGAAGTTGTTTGGTGCGAGGTAGAAGGTATAATAGCTTTAGGGGTCGTTTGGTAGGATGTATTAGGAGAAATAATTCATGTATTATGTATTGAGTATTATTTAGTACTATGTTTGGTAGAATTTTTGGGCGTAAGTTTAGTTATACATCCTACATGGTATTATAGGAGGTATTACTAATACCTTCGTGATGGTATTAGTAATACATTGGATTTAATACCATGGGATTATCTATGTAAAAACAAAAATATCCCTCAAATTATTTTATTTATTTTCTTGATTTTATGTTTTATATTTGTACTAGTAAATTTATTTAAATAAATTAGCTTACAAATTTTATTATTTAGAGAGAGTTGTCTTTTAATAAATAAATACAATACATATCAATACAATATTTAAAATGTGAGTTGTTTAACATTTACTAATTGAAAAGGCAAATATATCACCACATGACGTTTGTGATCTTATTGAATATTTTATTTGTTGGTTTATATGTGGTTTCTAATTGTTTGTATTTTGTACAATTTATAAATTGCATACATATTAAAACTACACCTTGCAATTTTATATGTAAATATAGATGATTTATTCGATTTTACTATTTTTACGTCTTTTCGATTTTAAAGTAGATGGTCTATCTATTTTAAATTGAAAATTAACGTTTTTAAGTGATTAATTTATTAAGATAGCAATTGTTTACCCTCAAATAATTCAAGTGAGAAAATAGCAAACATGACAACAAAATTGTTCTTCTCCTAGCTAGTTAGAAGGCCATAAAAATATAATATTGTCCGGTAATTATCTACTTTGACCGATTACATAAAATAAAAAATCTCATAATAATGCAAGGATATAATTGGAAAGAAGTTTTTTGTAGAATTTTAATTCAAACACAAGATGAGGTTAGAAGCAATGAACCAAACACTTGATAAAAAATACACCATGCACTACTAATCACTGCATTATTTATTTTTCTACCAAACAACCCCTAAGGATATAAAATGTAGGATTATTTCATCCCATGTTTGGTTGGAGGTATTTAGGTAGTCCTTGGATTATTTATTACACCATTTTTGTCATAGTGACAGGATAAATTACCCCCTATACATGGTAGAATAACTTATTCTACGATAATTTGTTTCCAATTAAACGACCCTTCAAAGTGAAGGCGAAGCCTTGAAACAACAATGAAGTTGTTTGTGTGTGATTTATAAGTCACGAGTTGAGTCATGGAAGCCACTAGGATAGGTTGCTTACACCACACCACTTAAGGTACGGCCCTTCACCGGACCCCGCTAATGTGGGTTGTAGGGCTGCCCTTAAGAACATGTTGAAAATTGCCAGACAAGTATAAAATATTTCTCAAATGAGTTTCCTAGGAAAATCTTGAGTTTTTTTTTATATATAAAAAAAGCCATATAATAGTGTTATTTAAATTATTTAGTTGACCTTTAATTAGTACAAAAAATGACCCTTTTTTCCCCACACAAGAAAAAAACCATTGATTGGTTAACATCATTTGAGTAGGTTTTTTTGTCTTGTGAGTTGTGAGTTTGAATGGTATCATTATCCATTATCTAAATCAGCTTTTCCTCATTGTTTTAAAAGTAAATATTTCAATTGCTTACAAAAAATTAAGCAAGAATCAGGCCATTGGAAATTTATTAACTTTTGTACCAATTTTTTTAGTACAAAGTTTTTTTTCACTCGGTGTTCGGAATTCACATTAGAGCTCCGACTAAATTCGAATCGCGCACTGCAAGACCCATTTGGGGGTGGCGCTCTTAACAAGTTTTTCTCCATACCCAGAGCTCGAACCTGAGACTTCTGACTAAGGGTGGAACAATTCCACCATTGCACCACAACTCATATTTGGGATAAAAGCTATTACGTAGGGTTTTGGATATGTTTGTTTAGAGGACAACTTCTCAGAGCCAAATTTTTTACTTGAGGGGTTAAAATATGAAAAAGTAAACCCACAAAGAAGTGAAAGGATTCAACGTATATTATATATACATGAATAATAATTTTTAATTATATATATAAATAGTGTAATCTTCCGTCCAAATCCTTTAACCCTACCTAACTCCATTCCGTCGACAAAAAAAGAAATAAAATGCAATGGACGGTGGAAGTCACTCATCTTATGTTTCTTGGAAACGTATCAATATTTTTCTCCATGAAAATCCAAAACACCTATAGTTAAAACACATGAGAAAGGGAAAAAACTAATAAAATGTACATGTGTGCCCTAGATTTATTTAAACCAAGAGAATTTCTTAACTTCTTTTTTAAAAAAGAAATAAGATGATAGTGGTGTTCAGACAAACTCGTTTTCTACACGCTAACTTCGCCCCCTATTGATTACTATTATATTAGTACTTGGTTACTTTCTCTGTTCATCTTTATCTGTCCATTACACTAAAAATAGTTATTCGACAATACTTGTTCAGTTTGAAAAATCAAGAGATAATATATCCTTTCATGTATATTTTACCCTTGCTATTAAATATTATTCAATATCTAATACATTTCCCAAGCATTAAATTTAATATATTCAAAAAATAATATAATAATATTATCTTATTGTTTCTTAAGATACGTATCAAGTCAACAGTGAAAACTATTGTTGGACGGAGGAAGTCAAGGAGTAGGTTTTAATTTTCACATGTCACAAGCATAGGTACTGACATAAATGAATTTGGGTTTTCCAATTTATGAGTGCGGGACCATAGTTCTTTTTCTTGTTAGATTTTAAATAAGTTGTAGTAACATATTAAGTAATAATATAAAATTTAAGTCAAAGTTACTATGTTCTATCATATTGTAATTATAACAACGACTTTCATAAGGAATATCATATAACTCTTTCTACTAAAATTTTGGAAAATAGAAATATCAAGAAAGTTTCAAAACTTGTTAACAAAGAAATGCTTTGGATTTTCAATTATTTTTCCATATTAAAAAAATATTATTTTTTGTTTTGATTATCAAAAAAAGTCTTAACCTACCAAAGCATGGCGTACTGAATAAAATACATGATATTACATGCATGAAAGTCACCATATATAAGTGCAACAAGAAAATTTCTATACGGAAGCACAATTTAGTAAAAGGAGGATTTAAAATTATCTAGTATTGAGCCTGTTGGTCTAATTGATTTAGATTTGTGTTTCATTTTCACAGGACGAAAAACATTTTCTTACTATAGTTTTTTTGTTTCAGGACATAAATTTGATCAAAATCTTTGATTAAGGTAGGAGAGCTAAATCACATTCACTTCACCGCACCCCTTGGTGGTGATCAAAGTCTAATAACCTTTGGATCCTCCAAACATAAGTTTAATTTATATGATTTTATATATGAATTATTGTACCTAGCAAATGCATAAAACCTTCTACTTTTAAATATTATTTGAGTCTTGATAGACATAGTTACCTGATACATGTTGTTGATAGGAAATAACAAATATCTAGTAAAATTAGTCAAGATACAGACAAACTAATCCGTACATCATGATTATTAAATGGAAGAAAGTTGAATTACAATGAAAGTTTGATTATGTGTTTGGGAAGACTAGATTAATGATGGGAAAGCCCAACCTTATTATAGTTAATATTATTGCTTTTCATGTACTCCTGAATTAATGATCTTTTTCAAGAAATTATAACCCTAAGTCTTGAATTAAGGAAATGAACCCCCCCCCCTTTTTTTTTCCTCTAAAAATTATGAAAACTACTTCCATCGACCAATCAATGGATTGATAAATGACTTAGTAAAGAGATAAAAATAACTTCCATCGACCAAAAAGAATGTTGGTTAGCCACTATATAATTTTAAAAAAACAAGAATAATATTAAAATAATCTCCATCAACCAAATAAAAGAAGTCGATTAGCGATCATGAGTTGATAAACAACTAAAATAACAAAGCCGATTATCAACAATAAGGTGAGTAATAGACAATAGGGAAAAAAACAAAAAAAAATCAATAATTCTTCTATTTAACCTAACCACATACATATATATACAAACGAAATGATCATTTCAAATTTCAAACATTATTTTCAAATCTCTTACGTATAAAATTGAGTATATCTTATAACATAAAATTAAAAGTAAACTTATAAAATACTACAAGATTGATAGACAAACACATAAGAATGATCATCATAGGACTGAAATTAACTAGAAAAGTGCACAAAACCCTTAATCCAAGATCAATACATCTTATAAACTAAGATTAAAAACCAAACCTTGAAGTTTAATTTATTAATTTGCATAATCAATTTAATTAACTCTTTTATGGAAAAAATAAAAATAAAAATAAAATATGCATGTTCTTCAATTTAAGTCTTGATGGGGTCATCTCAAGAAATTTCTTAGAAATTTCCTAAAGTAAAAGATGACCAAGACTTCTCAACTAAACCAAATCATAAAAGGAAAAGAGGATTAGTTATCTTGAATAATCTTTTGCCTTTTCTCACTTTGAACTTAAGTGATTCCTTTTGGTCACATTAAGAGTAAGAGAATCAAAGAAAAGAAATTAGTGTGGTAAGTAACTTTTAAAATTTACACTATTTTCTTGAATTTGTATATTATCGCGATAATTTAACTTATTATAGCAGATTATCCATCACTTATCAAAGGATATCCGTAAATTTGAAAAATCTTTCTTTTTAATTTTTATGAAAAGTGATTTTTAAAAGAAGTACCTTTGAAAAGTAAAAAATTGTGTTAGGCTTTCAAAGTGTTTTTCTCAATATAAAGCAGTAATTGTTTTTGGTCAAGTTTCTAAAAATATTTTTGAAGAAAAATTACTATTTTAATTTTTGGAAAATAACTTATGTTACTACTCAAAAATACTTAAAAGTTAGGTGAAATATCTCAACACTTTATATTAAACACTTTTGACGGTTTAAAAGCTTAATCAAATAAGCTACTTTTAGTATCAATGAGATTATCTGCAATTACTTTTTAAGGGCACATTTGACCACAAATATATTTGGAAAAAAATTGGGAATTAGTGTTTGGCCATAGTAATTTGTCATTACTTGACAAATATATTTGACAAACATCTCAAGTTCATAAATACTAGAAAAAACAAGAATTTGGCCAAATTATAATATTTGGAAATTTTTAAAAAATTAAAAATTATCCCAAATCTTTATATTTTATAAAAACACCCATCATTTATATTTTTGAACTAAATTTCATTCCTAATTTGTTATACAAAATTTATACTGTTATATATATATTTTATACATTTTTTATCCGAGCTTGCTATCCAAAGTCACTTCCAATTCAAATAGTAACAATAGTTTCTCATATACAAATCAATGATATGTTCCTTTTATTTTCTTCCTCTCTTTTTTTCAAATTCACATCAATTATGTTCATAGTAATGGCTTTTTACGGGAAAAAATCATTATTAAATGACAATACAATTATGTATTTTTAATAATTTTTAGAATTTATGGGTATAAATCATATTTTTTTTAAAACTTAAATATTTCTTCTAAAATCTATGGTGAAATTTCACCTAAAAATATTTTAAAACTTGTGACAAAAAAAACTAGCTTAAGTTTATGTAAATTATGATTATATTGTTGAACCTAGACGCATAGAACTTTAATTTAAGTCTACTCTTCTTATTTTCAGCTTTTACAACTAGACATTTTTTTCTTTAAACTAAAGTATAGTCCTCTTTTTTCCTTTATTCTTTTTTTCTAAGTTTTACGCGCATTCGATTTTAAAATTCTTCAATATATCTTGAGATTCTTGATTAAATATATTATTCTTGACCTTATTGTATTTTTTTTTTATTCTTTGTCTCTTACTGTGGATATATAGGATTCAAGAAAATGCTTGTGCCAATGATTCTGGTGGACTTTAACTTCATCTTTAGGTTATTCACAAAACACTCAAGGCAAGTATATATCACTTTATAGGAATATAGTTGTACATTAATTTGATTCTTTTTATATACTGTTTTTATTTTTATTTTACACCAGAGAGTTTTATTTTTTGTATAGTTGTGATAGATATCATATAACTTTTCAAACTTTACGTAAATACAATACTTTGTTCATCAGACTGTAACGATGTGATATAACATTATTAGGGAAAAAGTGAGAGAGAAAAGGAAAAAAGGACAAACATTTTATGGTACGACAATGCAATGAGTCTTACTTACCTTACCTTGTTGACTTTAGTGGGAGACTTGACCTAAAAAAGAAAGCACAAAAAAACTAAATATTAGAAATTTTAATTTTTGATTTTTGATTTATTTTTATCTTTTTAACTTTAAAATAAATAATTAAAATTATTCATTTATGTTATCTAATACCCTTCAAAAATATTAAAATTTATTTTAATTTTAAAATATTTAAAGATTAATCAATTCAAACAAAACTCTTTTAAGGTTACCTTAGCCTATAGTGCAAATTAACTCCACTTTTCTCATGCCTACGTATGATCAAAAATCAAAGTTAACAATTAGTAGAGTGCATGTGGACAATATTGAGAACATAACTCTCACTGCGCTCATATTCAATATATGAAAAAGTAAACATAAAATAAAATAAAATAATTATATATAAATTAACAAAAAAGTCTGGATGAAACCATTTTATCCAAGCTTCGCTAATATGAAGCGCAATAATTTCTCCGAATTACTTCTGCATAATCCCTACAACTTCCTCATTACTATAATAATTAATAATTAATAATTAATTAGCCGATTAATTACATTCATATTAATTCTAAGATTTATTTATTCGTATATTCAAAAATATCGCTTTCATCAAGTATCCTCAAGAATAGATAATTACCTTTAATATCAAATGTTGAAAACTTAAGGAGGAGAAATATTTTCAATCAATCGTGGTTCTCCTAAAAATAAAAGGACAATTTTTTTTAATTCTTTCAACTTAGAGCCTATTTAGCGTTGTTATTGAGAGACCAAAAACACTTATTTTTAAGGGGAAAAAACACTTTTTTGGAAAATTAAATATTTGACAAATAAGTAAAACTATCCATGTCCATTATTCATTCAATGGGAATATTATTTGATGGAAGCAGAAGCAGAAGTAAAGAAAATCAATTTTGAGTTTATAATTTGTGGTCCAAGTAGAGACAATAAGAACAATATCCACCGTCCACAAATTAAGATAATTAAACAATGTTCCTAATTAATCCTAGGTAAACGTATACAATTCTTAAAGTGCATGCACGTCTGTTTTAGCCCATAGAATAAAATTTCCACTTTATATGAATTATTAAAATAAAATAAATATAATTAATTAGTCTCTACTGCCTGTAGAATGAAGAAAGGTACTGTTCTTATCGTCATTTGCAGGTTGGAGAGCCATATGTAATAATAATATATATATTTTCTATCTGACGTTGTTTGACTGGACATAAAAAACTTTTAAATTAATAATTTTATACAAATTTTGTGTGTGATTATAGAAAAGATAAGAAGGTATAAGTAGAAGTTTGTGATGGTTAATAAAGTGGAATAAAAATTATAAAATATCTTCGTACCTAGTTAAAAAATTAATTAAAAAGTTAAACTCATGAAAATTATACTTGTGTTTTATATTTCTTCAAAAGAAGAAAATCATCAATACACCATCTTTTTTTAATGAAGGTCGACGGACCTCAAATGAATTTTAAAATGCAAAATTATAGTCAAAAAGTACAAATAAAGACGTCGAATGTATTTACGAAAGAGCATGAGTAATCTCATGATAAAATTATTCAATGTCATGATAAATCATTGAGCTCAATTTCGATTTGCTATATTTTTCTTTAAAAATATATATATTCTGGAAAACAAATAAAATTCCTCAATTTTTAAAATTTATTTTTATTTCAATTTTTTAAATATAAAAATTGATATTTATAAATTTTAGGAAATCAACCGACGTCCCAAATCCATCGAAATTCTTAAATCGACACATAATTTTTTTTCAATACAATTTAGTCCGCTAATTCATCTCTCTATTTTTACGTGGTAAGAATTAGATTTACATTTATTTTATCTCCTTATATTCTATATTCCTTCTTATGAAATTTTATCAAATATATTAATATTTTTATTATTATTATTATTATTTTAACTCAATTTTAAACCATAATATCGATTTCCGACCTAGATCTCATTCATAAGGAAAACCGTTGAACGTGTATATTTTCTCTGTTTAATATCAATTAAAATAATGTGGATATATATTAATAACCCACCTTTAATGTAATATCTAGCTCAATTTTATGGTGTTTTTTTTTGAAAAAAAAGAAAAAAAAGTTAAATATATCTTTAATTTTATAATTTAGAATAGATATAATTTTCGTTAAAAAGTTGTTGTATATGTGCTCCCTTCATCTATAAATAATAGTATTTATTCAACCCTTTTTGTTAAGAAATTTATATTTATTATAAAAAATAAATAATTTAAAACTGGTTTTTAATTCAAAAATTACATAAAATCTTAGTAGCTCAGTTGGTTGGCTACATGAACTCCCATCTTTTGGTGAGTGTTCAATTCACCGTATTATTATCCCCTCCCCATTCCCCCTTCTCCTATCCCCGATTTAAAATAAATAAATTACATGATTTTGAAATAATACTCCACACATTTGCTTACCCCTCTACACCCAGTTTAAATGAAAAAACCTTATTCATCTCTTACTCAATCATAAAATGAATTTGTACACTAAATACATCATATACACCTATTATAAATCTTTTACTGATTGTGATGATGTTGGATCTATATATTTTTGGGTCGAATTTGAATAAAAGAGAGATTGAAATATTATTCTTAATTATATTAGGTAAAACAATGTGTGAGATAAATTTTTTAAACTACGTGAAATTTTTAAAATTTCATTTTGTTAATGAAAAGGATAATTTGCACCATATTATACGACTATATATATATATATATATATATATATTGTGAATTAGAGTAGATATAATTCTCATTAAAAAATTGATGTATATATGCTCTCATCATCTAATAAATAAGTAGTATATATTCAACATTTTTGTGAATAGATCTATATTTATTATTATAAAAATAATTTAAAACTGATTTTTAATTCAAAAATGACATGATTTTATAAGGATATAAGTGTCAAAAGCACACCTAAACTGTTTTTTATTTTTTTTGAGTTTCATACCAAACTATTGGACATGTGAATTTCATACCTAAATTATTACTTATTAGTTTGAGAAACACACATCTCTCTTTTATTAAACTCTCTTCATGGCATGTGTAGGACACTCCTTCGTTAATTTTAAAAAAATTGTCACATCATACTCCACATAGACAAAATATTCCACCTTGACAAAAATTAAATAAATAATTAGTATTAGTTAAGACTAAAGATTAAAAGACTATTATCCCAAAGTAATAATATTTTTTTATAAAATAAAATGTAAAATATTTTTCTTACCCCACTCCACCACCCACTTCCTCTTACCGTACCCCTTTCCCCCCCTCAAATAATAATTTAGATATTATTATATATTTTTAAAAATAATTCCACAGACATATACATATATTTTTAGGTGGTAGAGTGGGTAATATTTTTTAAATTCTTTTTTTTTAGGATAATAATACTTTAATCTTTAATTAATGCTAATAATTCATTTTTTTAGATTTTACCAAGGTGAAATATTTTATCCATGTAGAATATCATGTGGCAAGGTTTTTTCAAATAAAAGAGAGTGTTTATAAAACACCACTTAGGTGTGTTTCTCAAACTAAGAAGTAATAGTTTAGGTATGAAATTCACACTCACAATAATTTAAGTATGAAACTAAAAAAAAAAGATAATTTAAATGTGTATTTTATGCTTTTATCTCTTTTAAAAAATAGCCTCACCCTTACCCCTCTAGACCGGATTTAAATGAAAAACTCTATCCATCTCTTACTTTATACTCATCATAAAATGGATTTGGTCATTGAGTAGATCCTATACACATATTATATTATGTGAAAATTATATAAAAAAGTATTATAAATTACAGTAATTAGCAACTTAAAATTTAAAAAGAAAATATAAAAAAAATGGTTGACTCTTAAATTCAATCGTATCAATTAAATTGAGACAAAAAAAGCAACATATATCATGTAAAAATTACATGTAAACTGTATTATAAATAATAATAATTAACAATTTAAAAATATGTTAAAAAACTATTTAACTTAGCTTCAAATTACATATATATAAAATATATATTTTTTTAAAAACAATATATATTGATCATGTGCTGACATGACCTTGTATCTAATATACAAAGAGGAGTACTAAGGGCATCTCCAACCAAAATATCAAATTTGGTGTGAACATTATTTTTGGTGTAATCAGCTTCAACCCACTGCACCATATCTTTACTCCAAAAAGGAATATTTTTCTCTCTCTTCATTATTATATTGTTATTTCTTATTTCATTTATATTTTCTTATTTCATAAAACAATTTCTTTCTAAAACATTCACCATATATAATTCATGATGAATGTCAATTACTACTTTGTTGAATGTTTATTATTTTCGGTTATTTTTAAGTACATTGTATAATTTATTTTAAAATTTATATGTTTGCATTTTTAATTTTTGTGAAGGTTACTTGTAGTTATATCCAATTATAATTTATAGTAGAATTAACATAATTTTTTTAAAAAAAAAAGTCATATATAGAAAAATTAATTTATAAAAAAGCTAAATTTTATATCTAAAATTAATATTATAAAAATATTACATAAAAAGTAACTAAATATACAAGAGATTTAATTAAAATATACAATTTATATAATGTTTAATTAAAAGATTATATAATGAAATAATATTAAAATATTTAAAAAGTGAATTGATGGGATAAATAGTGTTACACTAAATTTGGTGTAACACTATTCACGTATTAAAATTGATGTAAAAATTAGTATGAATTGAAGTTCAAAATACTAAATTTTACGCCAAATTTAAAATTTAATATAAAATTTAATATTGGGTTGGAGATAATCTAACATGAAGTCATGAAGTCAAAGACAAGTACAAATTGGAAAGTGACTTTACTTTTCAACAAAAACATCTTATATTTTAAGCATTACGGCAGGTATGAACATCAACAATTGATACCCCTTAACTATAGTACTCCCTCCGTCTCATTTTATGTGGCAATATTTTCTTTTTGGTCAGTCCCAAAAAGAATGTCACGTTTCCTTATTTGGTAAGTATTTAAAGGTATAATTCTTCTTTTACCCTTGTTGATCCCACTTAATCTTGAAAAGAGTACTCTAATACATTTATTAGGAGGGAGAAAAATAAGTCTATTTTTTTGAAGGGCAATTTGGTAAACATTTCAAAGTCTTTATCTATTTATTAAACTCCATGCCCGGTCAAATGTTGCCACATAAAATGAGACGGAGGGAATATATAAATATAAATTACTAATATTAAAGGACATGTTTGACTTGAAGCATTACGGATTCAGTCTGAAATTGGCTTTTATATTCATATTGAGAACGTAAATATCTTGATCTTTCGAAAGAAAATTAAATTTATTATAATATAATTTTTTATCAATTTAATAATATAATTTTTAATTTGTTTCTTTAAAATTTAATACGTTTAAAATGAATGTTGCTTTTTTTTTGTTGATAACTTTTGAATTTCAACTTTTCATAGTTAAGACCACGAAATTTAAGAATATTTTAATACATTTAACATATCTTTAATTTAAACAATATAATTATTTTTTTTGTTACTATTCTTAAACGTCATATTAAATTAAAATTAGAAAAAATAAATTAAAACACAAAGAGTAAATCAATCCAGTTTCCTGAAATTATGTAGGTGTTTGGTCTTTGATTAAAATATTTTTTTACTTTATTAAAATTTTATGAAATTAGAGTTACAAATAAAATTATGTTGTTTAATATTTTTTACAAAAAATATTTAAAATAATATTTATACTTTAATGTATTTAAATAAAATTTGAAAAGTGAAATAAAAATAAGTTATAAGCCGATTTCAAAATTTAAAATTTTCATGATTAATTATTAATTTTCATGAATAATTATGACCAAACTGGTCCTACATGTTCATGATTTGAAATTTAAAATGATTTAAAATAAAAATATGTTAAATTCAAATCACAAAATCCATTTTTCCGGATCTATACAAAGCCTTTCATTTTCCACACTTTGTTTATTCCTTGCCGCCCACGTCAAAGAATATTTTGAAAAAGATATTTGTTCAATCATAAAATATATAAAATAATAATTTTATATGTACAAACATATTTATTCTATGATTTTTTCTTTAAAAAAAACTTAAGAACGTTTAATAGTGTAGTTCTCGAATTAAGATGATATTGACCTATTTGAGATTTATTTAATCTTCATAAAATGATTTTGTGGATCGTATTTGATATTCCAAGAGAGCTCGACCACATCTTCATTTCTTTGTGAATATTATATGAATTTATTAAATTTTAGAAAAGATATATATTTTCTTCTGTATAGAGTTTAGGATAGAGTACCGTCTCTAACTGAAATTGAACTTATCTTTTAGATCTAACAAAAAAAATGATATTTTTAATATTTTTCTATTAAATTATGGGTAGGAGAAGAGGAGAAAATTATAATGTGGAGAATCTAATAACTACCAATAAGGTGAGAGTTTAGTTAGCCAATCAACTAATTTATTACTATTCCCCGATAGCTATAATATTTAAGAGAAGTATTATTACGTAAAATGGAATCAACGTGGATTAATTATGATATAATAATTGAAAATTGAGATTCTTTTATTCTTAATTAAAGATTTTGAATTTTAATCGTAATTATAAAAAAATCTAATGAAATCCATTTTTCAACCTTCCGAGAAACTCTCGCCATTTTCTTTAATGCCACAAATTCATAATATTAATAATTGCATATGAAAAATATTTATCATTTTATCTTTTTAATGATTAAAATTTATATTTTTAAATTTGAAGATGAAGAATATTTACCATCCGAACAACGTCGCTTTCTTCTTTGCTTGATTTTTAATGCAATATTTAGTCGGCCCAAAGCTTTGTAAATTTGATGTGTTGGCTTTCATACCCATGACAGACGCTAAACGTGTAAAACTGCTACTTATGACTCATCACTCATCATAATATCTAGTCATTCACACCTTGCAGTAGGTGGAAAAAGAAAAGTAAACTCAAATGTTAAAAAAAGATAAAAATATTATTTTCGATATATCAAACATATTAAAAATATTATAACTGATCAAGGGAAGGGATTATGATAAAACACTATAATAGATATAATAAAGTATTTAAAAAAGAAATAGTTAGAGAAATCATGGACAAGAACCTACACAAGTTTATGACTACTAACTAGTATGACATGATTCACATAATTTAAACTTGTATAAATTTTAAAATAAGACTCTTAAATAATATGTATTATTAATTTGAGTTCATGTATAAATAATATTTTATTTGTTTAAAAAAGAATGACCTTTTTGTTTATTTTGTCACAAGATTAAATGACAATTTTATACATTTGACATAACTTTAATTTAGAACCACAAGATTCAAAAGTCTCATTTATTTTCTTAAACTCTGTGTCAAGTTAAATTAGACAACTCTTTTTAAAATAGATGGAGTAATAAATTTCTAAATCTAAATCCTTCTTTGTTATTTTCGCTTGAAATCAATAGTGGATCTACAATTTTAAGATTGTGGGTACTTTGAAAGTGGCGGAGTCAAAAATATAAAAAAAGACATGTTAACAACGAGATTCGAACTCAAGCTCAACAACACTAAAAGAACCTTAAGCACCCACCCAAGAGCCAATGGACCGATCAGATCATTTGTTTATTGGGTGCTCTATGTTAATTTTATACAAATACTTCTTAATTTCTATATATATATATATATATTTCGAGATGAAATTAATGGGTGCTCGAGCACCCGACAGAGTCCATGTGGGTTCGCCCCTGCTTGAAATAAGGGACAAAATCAAGTAAGATTGTACAAAGTTCAATCAAATTTTCTTTGGTGCTTTTTTTTTCTTCTATTGGTACATGATTAAAATTTGTATAATTTACTTAAATTTATAGTGTTAAGATCTAATTATATTATTTTTCTATTTTTTTTTAAATTACAAAAATTCCTTAAAATTTATGAATTTTGGTTAATATATTAGTAGACATCCGAATACATAGGTGAGAAATGTATCCAAAAGGGGAAAAATGTATCAAAGAGGGGATAGGACATTAGCAGACATCTGAATATATAGGGAGAGATGTATCAGAGAGGGGATGGATGTATCTGAGAGGGGGATAGAGATGTATCAGCGAAAGGAGAGTGATATATCTGAGAGGGGGATAAAAATGTATCAGCGAAAGGAGAGTGATATATCTGAGAGCGAATTTTTGAATCTTTTTTTAAATGTAGGGTATTTTAGAGACTATGATAAAATAAGATATGTATTTAGGTATTTTTTCATAAAATTTCAACATTTTATATATTTACTTTTTCATATTTTAAAATCACTTATAAAATTTTAAAATAATAAATTAAATAAATAAAAATATGTTTAATTATCTTAACAACTTAATCCTTATAATGGGGCAATATATACAATTTTATCATATCTTGGCTGGATTGTCTCTTACTTTGGATTATATATTATCATGAGTTGTTTAATAGCTCTAAAAAATACATGTTCATTTTGTTATATTTAGATTTTTAAAAAATAATAATTTTCTCTTAACTATTTTTATAAAACACTAAAAGAAAAAGTAAAAGGAGGGAGAATATAAATTTACTACTATTATAAAAGGGCCTGCATCTAGTGATTTCAGAATATAAACATTTGGCATTCTTAGAAATTCTTTTCTTTCTATTGAAGCATCACTAAAGAGGAACAAAACAATATTATAAAAAAAATACAGTATAAAGTAAGATATATTTATTAATCGTGTTAACAAAAGATATAAAAGGGTCATTGATGATTATTGTGGAAGTGAACAATTAATTTTCAAAGTTTCATTCTTCATCTCCTTTTTGTGGGCAAAATTTGGTCAAATATTTAAAGTAACTTTTTTTGAAATTTATATGATTGACTTGAAGAGTTGAAGCACATATTCATATATTTGTTTCAATCTATAATTCTGCAGCTTTATAATTTAGCAATTTTTGAAAGTTGAAGAAGAACAAGAGGAAGAAGCAATTTTAAGAGGTGCCTTTTGGTTTTGTGGTACGTACCATATCAAATGTTTCATTTTATTTTTTTAATAATTTGAGTGTCTGAGTTCATATATCAAACTATTTTCACGAGATATTTGTTATTTTTATCGTATCATTGATATCGAATAAGGGTGAGGGAAGTTAGGTTTTCTATATTTTTCATAAGGTCGAGTAAATTGATAGCACACCTATTATCGTCTTCTTTAGACTACGCTTGTATAGAATTATATTGAATGATATTTATTATTTTTCATCATCGTCAATATCGAATAAGGTGAAATAAGCTAGGTTTTCTATATTCTTCACAAGGTCGAGTAAATTGGTATGATACATACTATCGTCCTCAGATTTTAATTGGAGAATTATACTAAATATATTATTATTATTTATCATAGATATCGAATAACTTTATGTGTTAGGATTTGAATGGGGTTTGATTTTCTTTTTTTTGGGTTATTATAATAGTTGTTTGTCTACGAATTTTGAATTAGAAAATAAAAATGAAACATAGATTCCACAGAATTTTCAAAATTACATTAATAGTATATGTTCATGGTGGAGAATGCTATGTATATCTGGTTTTATTCTCCATTATAATTACAATATAATATAATGTCACCTCATCAGATTATTTAAAAAGATAATTGAAAATAATTTAATCTAATAAGAACATTGATTGATAATTACGCTAATGATATAAAAACATATCATACATTACTTATATATATATATATATATATATATATATATTAAAAGTATTGTCGATAGAAATAAAATAATTTGTGTTTGAATTTTTTTTTCATCGTGCATGTTAATTTCGTGTAGGTTTTAGTAGTTACTTATAAATAAATGGTTTTATTATTGTATTAAATTTGAAGTTTTGTTTTTCTCAAGAGTGATGATACTTGATAAATACGCCTCTAGTGGCATTTGGCAATAATATTCTCAAAATAAATTAGAATAATGTGAAATTAATTAAATTTTTATAGAATGCATTGCTAATTTATTAACTAAATAAGATTAACTTGTTGACTAGTGGATGTTTGTTTGAAAGTTTTTAGTAACATATAATCACAAAAATTTATTTATAAAGATAATTAATATAGAGAATTGTGAATTCTTAACGTGATGCCTTATGATTGATATTTTATACTTTACTTATGAAGTATGTAAAATTATATAAAAATAAAAACTTTTGATATTTTCGACAAATTATTATAAGACTTTTATACTTATTAAGAGAATATACAAATTTAAGAAATACAAATTTCATATTCAAATAAAATTTGAATTATAAATCGATGATTTGAAGTTATGTTCAAATGGGACATAAGAAAAAACAACAATAACCTATTCAATATAATTCTACAAATGAAATTCGACAACAATTAAATATATGTCTTTTTTTTAAAAATAGAACAAAAATATTATTTTTGATAGATCTCGACTTAAAATAGAAAAACACTCAAATCATCTCAACAACTACAAAATGCCACCTAATCATCACACAACATAAACAATAATACTTTTGAAGAAATAATTAGATACGCCTTTTTTTAGGTTGTCATTTTCAGTTAATTAACTTAATTAATTTATCTACACAACTAATAATAAAATATAAATATATATAATTCCTCTTCTAGACACGTAGTTAACCCCAAAAAGGGGAAATTAACATTTAAATAAGAACTTATATATTAAAGTTATAATCATGTGGGGGACAAAATAGAAGTCCTTTATATTTTTGGGTTTCTGCATGTGACCCATCTGTCCCTTTGGACAAATTAAATCGGTCTATTTTGATATCATCATTTAATTTTTTTAAAAGTAAATATAAATTAAATAATAATAATTTAAATTAATTGAATAAAAAAGGAAAGAAAGTTATGTTAGTCACGGCATTTTCGGTTTATTTAAACTTTAATAAAAAGTGTCTTTATGTTTTTATACTATAGTTTTTTTAATATATTTTTTAATAATGTTATGGATGAGTAGTTGGTTCCTTAAAGATTGGGATACCACGTAGTCTTCAACGTGCCTCCATTTTAGGACTTCCTTCAACATACAAAAAAAAAGCAAATCACGCGTTTTTTTTCTTTTCTAAAAAGAAAATAAATTTTGTTCTGATCGAGAAATTTTAATAGCACAGTTAATTTGAATATTTGAATTTTTATTTTGTTTGTAAAGGTTTGATTTCCCGCGTTGTAATTTTCTCTCCCTATCCCATAAAACAAACGAAATTATATTTTAAGCTAATAGCGGACGGACTTATAAGGTGATAAAATCCTCATTAAAGTGAAATTGTTTAATTTTAAACTTTTTTAAAAAAAAATATTTAATCGTAAAAATTAATTCAATTTGGATTCTTAATTTTAAAAATAGCTTATAAAATATTTTTTCAACTCTATTTTCATAATTTCAAATAGAATATTTTTTCTTCCTATACAAAAATATATAATTAAAATACAACTTTTGTCTTTATTTTAAAAAATTTCGAATAAAATAAAAAATACTATTTAATTTCTATGGCCCGCGTTAGTAATTCAGTACAAGTGAAGTTCCTCGTGTTCTTCTTTTAAGACTCCAAACAGATATTCATGGCCCACCTTCACATAATTATTTATTTATATTTATTTATTTAGTATTATTTAAGAAATTAATCCACTTTTTGGGGATTATTTATTACTTATAACTCACGCAATTTATTTTACCAATGAATGGAATTTACTTACCTAGTACGTATGTATACGTGAAATAAAAATAATGATAGAATTCGTTTCTAATTAAAAGTTTCGACTTTTGTGATCGAGTCTAATTAACTTTATTATTAGTCATAGTTGCTTTGTGCCAATTAATAATTGTAGTAGCATAGCATTTAAATTTGCAACTATAGGAATTAATGGATAAATAAACTATAGGGCAGGTAGGTTAATTCTTTGATGGGTTAATTAATTAATTTTTCTCCTATAAAATAAATGCATATGTAACGTCGAAGTTAAAATTTCTTTTAATTAATAATAATATATTGAGTAAAATTTTATCAAGTGAGATTTAAATATAATAGAATATAAGTAGATTTTATCACTATCTATTATCTAGAAAAAATGTTTTCAAAAGGTATTCGGCTCAAGTGCATCAAACCAAGCAAAAGAAGAGAAAAATAATGAAGAAAACATAGCAGTTAATAAGCTTAAACCTCGGCAAGACAAGACAACACTCTACGCCTACTAACCTTCTATCCTAACGCGCGATCTCCACTTTTTCTTATGGAACTACATTATGTTTTATTTAATTATTTTTTTTTCAATATTTTTTCGACTTACCTCTACCTCTCTGTGTACCCTACAACCAGCCTCTCACTCTTCCTCTTCACACATTTAAAAATAGTACCTTTTTAAATCATATTAATCCATTATTTCGATAACAAGCTTGAAATATATATAAAAAAAGAATTTCAAATTTTATTCACAATATTTTAACTATATCACAATTTTTAACTTTTCAATATCTTATTTTCAACTTAACTTCAAATATTCATTTTTCTTTTATCTGTCGGTGAAAATTATCAAACACCAAAATTATAGTATAATAAATATAATTCCGTAATCCTCAAATAATAATTTCAAAATTCTACAATTTGACTTCAAAATCTATAGCTAAATTAAAGCTAGAAAATCTCTAGAACTTTGAATATGAAACACGAATCTTGTAAGGGAGCGCTTCCTTTGCTCATAGCGAATATGAACTAATTGAGATTCTAATTTAAAAGAAAAAAGGAAATTATAAAATCTTAATATATTTGTCAAAAATGAACTATTATGCTTAATTATGTAGTACCATATGCTGCACTCCACTAATATTTTTTTTTGATTTTTCATCCGGTGTTCGATACCACTACACCCCACTAATATTTACACTGTCAAAATCATAACAGAAAAGTATATAATAAAAAAAATAAAATAGACGAAGTTTCCCAACACTTTCCTTAGGTATCGCAATTTCGCTTTTTCTCTGTAGCATCTGCAACTATTTTCTCTCAAATCTCCCAAATTCTGTCGGTTTCTCCATCATCGGTAAATTCTCTAGAACTTACTTCTTTTTTTTTCAAAAAAATTGGTTCAGTATAAAAAAATATCAAAAATTGAGGCTCAGTAAATGTTTATTTACAGTGAATACAATAAAGTATAGTATATTATTATATATGTTTGTTTATCTGCACATAGTTCGAGTTGAAAATGGTGATTTTGGTTGAATATTGATAGTTTTTATGTTTTTTATTGGTATTGTAAATATGATAGTATTTGGTCGGTGTTGAAGGCGATAAACCCTAGTGAAAATTTGATTTCTTTTATGAAACTGGGGTTTAATATTTTTTAGATTTATATGTTTTGGGTTTGTTTTATGTTGTTTGAAATATTACAGAGAAAATCTGAGAAAAAAAAATTGTTGTCAAATCTGGTGTCATCTCTCCTGCGACAGTAGAGGAATTTTGGAAGTGGAAACGATGAGTGAAGAGAATGTGAAAGGGTCGCCGTATAGGCGGCATCAGAATGAGGATTTGGAAGCTGGAAGTAGTAGCAAGTCTATTGTGGATGATTGTGGAAGTCCTTTTGATATTCCAAGGACTAAGAGTGCACCTATTGATCGGTTGAAAAGGTGGAGGGTAAGTGCTTTTGATTTCGTATAATTATTGTTATTATTTTTGTATGTATGTTTTGAGTTTGGATGTTTAATTGGATCATATTTTTTTTGGTATTATGTGTTTTTTTTGGAGTGAAATCTTATTTAGGTATTCATTTTATTTCGCCGTTATGATTTCTTCCCTATGAATGTTTTGTACTGCTTTCCTTATTAATCGACATGTTTTTTTCATCGTCGTATTACCTTTTTGGTGAATACTTTGATTTGTTGGACTTGAGCCGATTCGGGAACAACCTCTCTACCTCTATGTGGTAGGAGTAAGGTTTGCGTACACTCTACTTTGCCCAGACTCACTTGTGGGATTACACTGGGTATGTTGTTGTGTTCATTGGGCTGCTTTTTACTTGTTTTATTTTTGCTGTAATGTTTTGTGATTTTTTGGATGCTCATGTGGGTAACATCCATTGATTTTTTTCTTTTCCCCCTTTTATTTGGACTTGTGTTTTTGTGTGTGATGGGTTTAAGGATCCATGCTTTTGGCTTGTTCTTTGTTTACTGTGTTATTAGTTTTCGTATATTGTTTCTTTTATTAGGAGGATTGGGTGTTGGTTTTCTATTGGTCGAGTCCCGAGGGAGTTGTCGTGTTTAATAGGGGCTTAAATGAACCATGGAGAGTGTAGTTTGCATAGGTCAAGATTTATGGGGAAATGGATTATAGTTTTTCATTTGGGTTAAATGTCGGTGAATTTTGAATTTGATACTGGCTTGTCACAAAAGGATAGGTGTCTCCAACTTCCTTTCTTTCTATATTCACGTTTTTTCGTTCATATTTTTTTAAAAATATGGCCTACTTGAATCACCCTGTTGACAATAGTTAAGGAATTGACTGGAGGGAGAAGTTTGAGATGGGATTGAACTTATTAATCATGTCACCGTTGGAGAGATTGATTTTCTGTCTTCCATCCTCATTTTTATGTTTGAGATTTTTCTGAATATAACATTTTTATTAGCCTATCATGAACGATTTAGTTTACATCTGACATGATGCACTGGAAAATTGGTCTTCGGATTCCAATCCTGTGAGTTAACTGATAAACATAAAAAAGGAAATCTAGCAATGAATTCCTTATATGCCAAAACAAAGAAGTTTTGGTTTGCAACCGTTGCCAAAACCCAAATGGTTATGGTATGGTCTTCATGACGGTTACACTGAATCCAAAATTTTATTACGAAGGGGATATAATGTGGAGTATTGACGGATAACAGAGGTAGCTCAAGTGGAAAGCACCTCCACCTCCAACCTTAAGGTTGTGGTTTCGAGTCACAAAGGGAGCAAATTACAATATCAATAAACAGATACAATGTGGAGTATTGAAGCTTTTCTGTTACCCAATGCAATGTGGCTATCCGTGTCCACTTTCTACATGATAGTTATGTTACTTCAAGGGTGATATATTCTTTATTGTAAAATGGATGGACACGACCACAGTGGTTGGACCGTAATAAAGCCTATCCCAAAATGACTATTATGCCCTCAGGAAGAGTATTAATTTTTTTTAATAAAGTGGCAGAGAGCAGTTTGGTTCCTGGTTATGTGAGTCTTCTTTTATTATATTGTTGGTTGATGTGTTGGAGAAATCTAGTGTGTTAGTATTCTTGTTTCTTTGCTAGTTTGACAATTGCTGCATGCGTGCCTTTTCCGTTTTTAAGTTTAATTTATTAAAAAAAAGCCTTTGCAAACTGTGATTCTTCCTCTGGTTTAGGACGGGTATAAACTTTTGCTGACCTGAGTTATCTTTTCTCAGCAAGCTGCACTTGTCCTTAATGCTTCTCGTCGATTTCGATATACCTTGGACTTAAAAAAGGAAGAAGAAAGAAAGCAATTGATTGCTAAGATAAGAACCCATGCACAAGTCATTCGGGTAAATATTACTCTCGAATATTTCACATTACCCTACAGTTCATTAAATGGAAGTAAATATTCTTTGTTCCTTCTTTCTTTGCATTGAATCAGGCGGCTGTTCTTTTTCAAGAAGCAGGGAAAGCAGTCAATGGTAAACACTTCCTGATGCAACTTTAAGTCATTGAGTGAAAACTATGTTGTGACAGCTCTAACTGTTTAGCCTAAAAATATTGTATCCATATCTAAATACTGGAATACTGAAGTAGGTGAGAGAAAGTGGGTAATAACTAAAAATAACTCGTGGTTATTTGTTTGTTACATCACTTGAACCAATATATTGAAAGTTTATGTTCTCCCTTTCCCTGTTTGGAATGCTAATCAGCTTTTTCTGGTGGAGGGAATTAATTTGTAATATCTAGTCTTTTAAGTTGGTGTGGTAGCCGGCTGAAGGTGGCGATAGATGTCCGTCAGATACCTTTCGAATTTGCTTTATGGTTAAATGAAATAGTTCAAGAAGACGAAGCGCAGTTCTTGTTTACTTATTTGGTGCAAATTTCAAATACAGAAGCAGATTTAATTACTGACGGGTAGTTGTTGTTGCAAAGAATTTATCACAGAATGTAGGACAATAGTCCAATGAAGTTGGACCTTTTTTCCATAGTTACTTTTTAACTGCAACAGTTACATCTTTGCTGATAATTTATGCTGGAGGTATCAGTGAGTTTGTTTTGTGTTTAAAGGGGAGTCTTAACCATTAGGCTCTTCCATTTTGGTTTTGAATTATGTTGCTCAAACTCTCCAAAAATGTTTTCGCGCCCGTGTCGATTCTCCACAAATGCACTACTTTTGGAGGATCTGACACCCCCCATGGGAATCTTTGAAGAGTCCGAGCAACATAGTTTGAAAGGTTTTCTATAGGTGAACCTTTGAACCTAGATGTTCTAGTCGTATTTTCAAATGGTAGAATTTTTTGTTTGTCACATGTTTCGGTGTAGTACTATTTTGTCTTACATTTTTTATGTTTTAGGGGATGGGTCTCTTAAAATGTTGCCTCCAACTACTCCCTCTCTTGGCGAGTTTGATATCAGCCAGGAGGAGCTGACCTTTATGTCTAGAGAGCATGATGTTACTACTTTGCAGCAATGTGGAGGGGCAAGTTCACCTATAAAACCCTTAATTATTTTCTTTTAGTCATACAAGTGCTTGGTGAGTAAAAGTCTATCTTTGCTATTTCTATTGTGCAATGGTGTAACCTCAGGTTAAAGGGGTGTCAGAGAAGTTGAAAACAAATTTAGATAAAGGAATTGATGGAGATGAAGTAGATCTGCTGAAGCGAAAGAATGCATATGGATCCAACACATATCCTCGGAAGAAAGGAAGGAGTTTCTGGGTATGTGTTACAGTTATTACATCATTTAATGCCGTGATTTACTGTTGAGAATAAATGTCACATTATTTATCATCAAACATATTTACCCTATTCGTGTGTTCTCCGCTGTAGAGGTTTGTTTGGGAAGCTTGCTGTGATACAACCCTGATAATTTTGATGGTAGCCGCAGCTGCATCATTGGCGCTGGGCATAAAGACTGAGGTTTGCTGAACACATGCTAACTTCTGGTCACCATTTTAGGATATAAAATTATGCATTGGAAAACTATTTATTGAAATTTCAGTAGAAAGTTTCTGTTCTGTCTTTCTTTATTGATATTGAGTGGAAATATGTATTTAGAAGACACACTACTGTGGTCGGGGGTGAGAATGGCGTAGTCTTAATAGATCTTGAAAAACACATTTGTGTTAATAGAATCTCCTGTGTTCATACCTATCAGTAAAAGCTCTCAAGTTTTTTGTCTTTTATGGGACTTTCACATATGCAAAGTACTCCCTCTTTTACTTGTCCACTATTCCCAAAATAGATTTTCACTTTTACTTGTCCACTTTTTACATGTAAAAAAGGACAATTATTTTTTTCCATGTCTTACCCTTTGCATTAATTATTTATTCTCCAAATCATTTTTCAAGACTTAATACTAAACATCAATCACTAGCGGAAGTGTGGTAAAATAGCCATGTCAATTATTGTTTTCTTAATGGATGTGCCTAGTTCAAACGTGACAAGTATAAGTGAATGGAGGGAGCATATAACTATACTGAGAGAATAATGCACCAATATCCATCAATTTGTGGCCGTGAACATCTTTATTCTTTTTTCCCAACATTCTTTTGGGCCTATTACGTCTTGACTTTTCCAGTATGTTTCATCTTCAAACAAGTATTTAATATCTGCTTGCGAGTCTCTCCCCGTGCTCTAATTTATGCTTTCTCTGTTAGGGTATAAAAGAAGGATGGTATGATGGAGGAAGCATTGCCTTGGCAGTGATTATTGTCATAGTTGTGACAGGTACAATGATTTCTGTAGCGATTGTATTTCAATAGAGCTCTTGATGTTGAACTTGTGTTTAATTTGGCTAGTATGAAGCAATGTGTAATGTCACTCAATTCTCAACACTGGACAAGTTATCAAAAACATGGGTTCGTAATTTATAGCCTGTTTGGCCACTTATACTGGGAAGTGCTTTTCAAAAAAGTACTTTTGTAGAGTAGCAGTTTGTGTTTTGACTAATCAATTTCAAAAGCACTTTTGCCAAAATATTAGAGCAGTAACATGTGCTTCCAAAAGTGCTTTTGGAGAAGAGCTACTTCATTTAGCTTCTGAAAAACAACTTCTTCTGCTGCTACTCAAAAACATTTATTTTGTTTCTAAAAGCTTTGACCAAACATATCAAATTCTCTAAAATAAGCACTTTTAACTTCCTAGAAGCCAAACAGGCTATTCGATTACTCTAGTTGATAGTCTTCGAATTTCATGTCAAACATTAGAACTACAAGGTTAGTTGAAATTTGATTCAAAATGGGGAAGACTCGGGCTGATTAGGTTAGTTGGTATTTAGGGGAAAGATTGAGAGGTTGATCGATTATTATACTGATAATCGTAATTTGGCATACTCAATCGTACCTGGAGGCTTTTTACATAGTAGAGTCCAATTAGGAGTCATTTGGTATGTCAGATGGGATATGGTGAGATCACTACTTTGCACACTATACTAGAAATGATGTATAAGAGAGACGAGAGTTACGTGGTACCTTTAGACTCGAGCTCTGGATGAATATCCTGCACTGGGGTAAACATTTCATGCATAATTTAATATCTCCCTCCAAGTTTCGGAAGCTTGATTTCTTCTCTTAGCAACCAATGGTTTTACAAATATTAACAGTTCCAGTATCTGTTTTTTTCAATTAGGTTTATCTTAGGTACTATGTCCAATTTGCAATCAACTTATAGGGTAAAAGACAACTCTATGCTCAGTGCCGATGCCAAATTACTTAAAGCATTGTCATGGAATCTTGTAATAAGGATGCAGATGTTGTCAAATCTGTGATTTCTGCCTAGTTAGACGAATGAATTGTACAAGAAATTATGGAAGGAAAATGAATTCGGAGCAAATCTTGCATGCTCTTGATTAGTAGTTTCAGTTACAACGTCATATTAACTGATTAAAAAGATATCCAGTATATGCATTTACTTGTCTATATTTATTTATGCAAGCCATTGCACAGAAACTATTTTAGCATCTGGATTATATCTAACAAATGAATAAAGCCTTAAAATTCATTTGTGCTCTCCTGTTGGTAACTCACAAGTCCCCGGTATGCATTTGCAGCTGTTAGTGACTATAAGCAATCACTTCAATTCCAAAATCTTAATGAAGAGAAGCAGAACATACAAATTGAGGTTTGTCTTCTACTGTTTCCTGGTATTGCTTATGGCAATCTCTGTTTTTCGTCCTTCCCTTCCATACCTTTTTATTTTTGTTTTAACATTCTGAGGGAGTCTAATCTTAACAGGTCGTTAGAGGTGGGCGAAGAATTCCTGTTTCAATATTTGATGTAGTTGTTGGTGATGTTGTACCTCTGAAAATAGGTGACCAGGTCAGTTTCCCTTTCTTCTTCCTTTATTTTATGTTGCAAGTATGACATCTTTTCTATGAACCTCTTTTCTCTACATTGATTGCAGGTACCTGCAGATGGAATATTAATCTCGGGTCAATCTCTTGCACTTGATGAATCAAGCATGACAGGAGAGAGCAAGATTGTGAGTGTTTCTAGTAATCTCTTAGGTTTACACGGCTTCAATTTCCTTGTTAACTGGTATTACTTTTGTTATCCAGGTTCACAAGGATTCTAAATCTCCTTTCCTAATGTCTGGATGCAAAGTAGCTGATGGATATGGAATGATGCTGGTATGCACTTTTTCTGCATGATGTCTCTCTGTTTGAAGGGCCTACTTTGGTCGTTTCCTGTTGAACTTTAATTTCAGATATTCAAATGGCTTTAGAGATTCCTGATTTGCTGTAAAAGACATGGTTAAATAAGCAAAACATTGGAATTAGGGTCCGAATTGCGATGAATGGTTCAAGGAGTTCAAATAGTTTACCCGAACTTTTTTTGAGACTGAGGCATGCTTGATTTATTGATTGATTTGCAAATGATTTTATACACGTCATGTTCATTTCCAGGTGGTAGGTGTTGGAATAAACACAGAATGGGGATTGCTGATGGCAAGCATTACAGAGGATAATGGAGAGGAAACACCATTGCAGGTTATTTGAGTGTGAGATGTTATGATTCTGCTGAAAGATTTACATTCATGAATTCAATTTGTTTGCGTATTTCATTTTAGGTCCGTCTGAATGGGGTGGCAACCTTCATTGGCATAGTTGGGCTTACTGTAGCTTTACTTGTTCTGATTGTCCTAATGATCAGGTAGTGGCAGAATTTAATTGATGCTGTTTATCCTTCACTTTACCTCTACTGCTCCAGGAGTCTTAGTTTAAGAATGTATGTACAGATTCTTTACTGGTCATACTTATAACCCAGACGGATCTCCTCAATTCACACCTGGGAAAACAAAAGTTGGCAAGGCTGTAGATGGAGCTATAAAAATCTTCACTATTGCTGTATGTGTATTTTTTATAATGACCTTTATGTTCTCTAATTGTCTGTCATCTCACCAGTGACCTGTGGAAATGTAGGTTACAATTGTGGTTGTGGCAGTGCCTGAAGGGCTTCCTTTGGCAGTTACTCTAACGTAAGTTTGGTCTTTCAGTTCTTGCCTATCTTTTAGATTCCTTGGTTGTTAAAGACATTTGAGTATGGTTGTGAAGGTCATGTGTATTGCTGGAGATCTCCAAGTGATTGATTAGTTTGGTCCTTCTGTTCTTCATCAACTTGCGTTACTATTGGACTTTGTATCAATATAATTCTCTGTTACACAACTGGTATTTTGAATTTGTCTCTGACTTGTCTTGCAGGCTTGCCTATTCTATGAGGAAAATGATGGCAGATAAGGCTTTGGTAGGAGCAGTCATCTTTCTCTGATTTCTTTTCTCAAGATTTCTGTGTTCTAAACAATATTTAACTGCAGGTGAGAAGGCTTTCTGCTTGTGAGACTATGGGCTCTGCAACTACAATTTGCAGTGATAAAACTGGAACCTTGACTTTGAATCAGGTTGAATATTTTAAAATCGTCTTGTATTTTGCTTTTCCTGCTTCCTCTTTTCATTCCCCTTGGTTTTGGATGGGTTTAGTGCTGATGTTGTGGATGAAGAGCCAATTTATACTGTATACAACTTTGCTTTACGATGCTGCCTAGCTTCAATTCTGACCCCCCACCCACCCACTCCCCACACCTTTTTTTGTAGATGACTGTGGTTGAGGCCTACATCTCTGGTAAAAAGATTGATCCACCTGATGATAGATCTGAAGTGCCCCCAACTGTGTTGTCTCTGCTTCATGAAGGGGTGGGACTGAATACAACTGGCAGCGTTTTTGTACCACAGGCAAGTTAATAAAAAATTGTTTGCTTTGTCTAGTTGGAGCCTTTATGTGATTTCTATCATTTGTATTAGAAGTTGATATAATTTGGGTAATAAGATGTTTTAGTGGCAATGCTCTAATTTATATGACATTGTCTTTTGATTATTCTTTCATTCCTTTTTAGTTTTTGGCGTAACAGTTGCTGCTCCAAGCTGATGGTCTCAGTTAGTAGAAATGTTTTTTGAATGGGTGTTTATTTGTTCGTATTTTGAAAAACTGACACTTTTGGTAAAGTAAAATCAAGTTACACCAACACCTGTCTTGTGCTTCTTGATTATGATGAATGGAGAAGAGTTCTTGGTTGCACTTGTTCCTGGACAATACGATGTTGACACATACTATATATGTTTGAGGAATTGTTGATGTTTGAAGATATATTAACTCTGAATGGTTGTTAATCTGCTATTCCATTACTATTGCGGAAAATGTTTTCTTTGCTTATATTGATAGCTTTTCCACATTTTATAAGGTAGTTGATATTTTTGAGCTGTATGTTGGCGTTGTCCTTGTGGTCCGGCTATAAGTGGTGTTGGCAAGTTTTGACATGAACCTGTTGCCTTGAAATATGGTGTTTCAATTAGTGGAAGCTTACTTGCAAAGTTGACAGGGATTCACACTAGGTTTTTTTAGATAGTAAGAGGAAAATGAACTGCTGTATGAATGGAAATTATCAATGGTTGAATAAAATGGTGGCTTATCGAATAGTTCAATAAAAAAGTGGAGGCTTAGGTACTGTTTTCTTCAGATAGAATCCTTTTGATGGGGTGAGATACTGCTTGATATGTTTGTCCAACATGGTTCCATAGGGCCTGTGCTGGTGATGCTTGTGTATAAATATTGTACTTATCAAAGAAAAGAACAGATTGTTTTGAGAGTGATTTCTCTAATTAAACAAGTGCTGAAGCAACTCGGAGTCCTTTGGTTCCTTATGGTGTGAGTTCGTGTTAATCAGTTAAGGGGTGGTCTTGCATGTTTTACTTTTTCACTTTGTGAGGATTACATTCTGCATTTAGATAGAGAACATACTGCAATCGAAAATCATGTGCTTCCTCATTTTCTGATAGGGTGGTGCTGCTGTTGAGATTTCTGGATCGCCGACAGAGAAAGCTATCCTCCAATGGGGTCTCAATGTAATTACGCTATGCTTTATGCTTATAGTAATTGATCCTTGAATTCTCTGAAGTAAACTGGTATTTTCTTCTATAGCTAGGGATGAATTTTGATGCAGTACGATCAGAGGCATCTATAATCCATGCTTTCCCATTCAACTCAGAGAAAAAAAGAGGTGGCGTTGCTGTGAAGCTGGTAATGCAATGCTCAATTCTGAAGCTTCTTTTCTTATCATATAATAGGACTTATTTTTAGCTATGTTGTTCCGACTCCCAAAAAATGTTGCCATACCCGTGTCCAATCTTCCAAAGAATACACCACTTTTGGAGGATTTGACACACACCGGAAGGCATTTTTGGAAGTCCGAGCAACATAGATTTTTAGTGTGATTATACCTTTTACTTGAGGACTTCACAGGTAAAGCAAACTAAGAGAAAAGTAACATACGATTCCCATTTTATCCTTGCTTCTGAATAGTAGCCATGTGCTGTTTCTTTTCTTCCAATTTTCTTTCTCCAACCAGCTTGTGAAGAGCAATCTCCGCATCATCTTGAAGAGTCAGGCTTATAATGTAAAAGTTGTTTATGCTTCAAGCTTTAATCATTCTGGAACTTGACTCGTTGGATCTTTTTCCTACTTGATGGCTAGCTAAAGACCAAAAGTTGCTTAGGTGATGTTCAGAAAATCTATTATTTGGCATCCAGAACTCGAACAAAATCATTTGCTTCTATGTCCATCTCTCTTTGTCAAAAAAAAAGCCCCACCTCTTCTATGGATGCTATAAGATTTTCTCATGATAGGGAAAATATCTGAAGCTATCCTGAAGGTCGGATGTTGTAAATTAGATCTTAAGAGATTTCTGGTCATGGAAAAACCACCTTATAAAATAGGATTTGTATCTGGATGATGCCTCAGGTGATACCAATGCTGTGTTTCTTGATTCGACATGTGGTGACCCTTCATGTTTGGTTTGCTGTTTTGCAGGATTCTGAGGTTCACTTGCACTGGAAAGGAGCTGCTGAAATTGTTCTCTCTTGTTGTACAAGTTTCATTGATGAGAATGGGTCGGTAGTTCCTCTGGGCGATGATAAGGTTTGTGGAAATGTTTGTCTTATCAAGCAGTTGATCTGTTTAAAAACTAAAAACTAATCAATCACTAGCATTTTATCCTATTTTAAAAGGGTGATGTTCTCTTTCTCATTTTGAGGAATATTGGTCAATTATCACTCGGGGAAAATTGTCATATGAACCACTGCATCTGAAATGGGCACTTTAAGAGATAAAAGAATGCCAAAGTTGAATGGTCTCTTCCATGAAATTTTACTATCTGCTGTAACTTTCTTCAATATAGATGTGAGTGATTTCTGCATGCTATTTTTTGCAGGAGATTGCATAATTTTACCGATTCAAAATGATTTGGCATTATTTTATAAATTTTTGGCTTTAATTCTGAGTGTAAGTTCATTTACGGTCCACAGATGTCACTTTTCAAGGAAGCAATTGGCAATATGGCTGCTTCGAGTTTGAGATGTGTTGCTATTGCATACCGGCCATATGAGGTGGAAAAAGTACCTACTGAGGAAGAAATAGATCACTGGGAAATACCTGAGGGTGACCTAATATTGCTTGCAATTGTTGGCATTAAGGTACTCGTAAATTCTTCCGCCCCCTTATTTATATGTTGACATCTTTTTCTCTTCTATGCTCCAAGGGAAACTTTTCTGCAGCACACAGATGGAAATGTTACGGATCTCGCAAGTTATTGAATTATTTTGGTTGTCTGTTTAAAGGGTGTAAATTTTTGAGCCAAGTCAAAACCAAGCTGAGATCTTTATGGGCCATCTTGAACTGATCCTTATCCGAACTGTTTTTTGTGTTTGGCTGACTGAAAATTGAGGCTTGAGCTCATACAATGGGGATGATTTATGAACTTGAGATTGTGTGCGGAAGGCTGACCTAGGGTGGCAAACAGATAAAACAACTTTGGAAGTTGACTATCAAGACTGCAACAGAAATCCTAATTTTCAGTTTGGCTTTATCTTACCTGGAAAAACTTTTTAGCCATAAATTGTATGTCTATGAATGCAAATCCCAAAGGTCGCGGTTGGAGATGATAGATCAAAGTTTTGTTGACATTGATTTCATGAGATCTTCCAAATTAATCTATGTTTTCCAGCTGCAATGCACAATAGTATGAGAGTCAATGGTGGTTACTCTTTGGGAGTGAAACCTATAGCTATGCTATGGAGCAACAGTGGTGGTGCAAAAGGGAGTGTAAACGATCTATGCAGAAAAGCTAAAGCAATCAGGTGCAGAACCACAACTATGGGGAAGTTGAGTGGTGAGCAAGTAGCGGTGACTTGGAGGAAGTAGCAGTGGTGGCTAGGAAGTTTGAGAATGGAAGGAGAGATAGGAGGAGGGGTGGTTAGGGCCACCGGACAAGCACTAGTGTTTCCTCTTTAAATATTTGTAATGCACAACATCAGAAAAGTGAATAAAAGCAAGCTTGCCTTCTGATGAGTCTTTTGACCTAGCTCAACCTTAAAAGAAATAAGCCTAACAAAGTGGCAGCTTTATCTTTTAGCCTGGATAATTCGAGGAACTGGGTGCTCAGTTTTTCTACTTACTGTGTCATAGCCTTTTCTGCAGTTACAATTCATTTGACTTCCTGCTCTATCTACATTTCCTTTCCATTTTTAAGAATATATAATGCCGAAGTATCATTTACTTTGTTCTTATCACATGTAATTAACTCTTTATTTTTGTATTATAGGATCCATGCCGACCAGGTGTAAGAGATGCAGTTCAGTTATGTATTGATGCTGGCGTGAAGGTAATTAGAATAATGCATTTGCATTTAGTTCTTTGAAATATAAAATTGTAATGGATGTAATCCTGCCTTAGTTTTTTGATTTGTCATGTATTCTGTTATTAGCTCAATGATGCTCGCATATCTGTTTTTACTGTAAAAATGGTTCTTCTATTCTAGTTTCTTTTGGTTTCTGTAGAAATTGTGTTCTATTTCCAAACATGGCATTTCACAGGTTTTGAGTGTTACATTGATGTGCTGGTGCTGTTAATTTTATAGGAGAAACCGTGAAGAAAGCCTTTGTGTTTTTTTTATAATGGGAATTTGCCTATTTGTGTATTTCTTATTAAGATAAAGTATCTTTTGTTGCTTCTATGTATATCTGTATTTTATTCACTGTCGTGCTTGTGTTTGTCAATGGCATTTTGTTAAAGCATGTCAGATTGTCAGTTTTCAATACAGTTAATCCAATGGAAGATACTTAAGAGTTAAATATAATGCAGTACTGGGTTTCTGGTGCCATAAAGAAACAATGTGGAAAGTTGCAAACTCCATGACTGAGTGGTAGTTCTTGGTAGGGAGATACTTGTATTTTGTAATGCATAAACATTGGTTCTTTTTGGTTTCATCGTAGTTGTGGTTTTGAACGGATAGTGTGATGCCTTGACAATAAAGAATTGAACTAGTGTTTCCTGTTATTGGTATACTTTCTTAGAGATCTTTTCAGATTCATGGGACTGAAACAAATTAGGCACCTCAGCTGCTTGTTAATTTGTGATTTTGTTGTAAAGTTCTTGTCTTGTGTCACCAGCCTCACTGTTCTAGGAGTGTATTATGGAATGTTTTTCCTTGACAAGCTGTGTTCCTCTTGCATGCATAGTGATTTCTGAAATGGTTGACGAATCCCCGAAAAGCTTCGAGTGTGGCCATACTTGTATATGCCTCTAATAAAAATGGTTCATTTGCTCATAGTGTAACCTATCCCTTTTCGTATTTGAACTTAGCAAGTCCCAGCATGGGGAGCTGTGTTATATGCTTGTAGTGTAGGATGTACTGTTGTATTTGTCTCTTCCAAATCTTTTTAAATAATATTTAGTTGCCATACTTTCAACAATATGTGATGGCATATAACTGTTTTCCGTCAAATTCACAGGTAAGGATGGTTACTGGTGACAACTTACAAACAGCAAGGGCAATAGCTTTGGAATGTGGGATACTTAGATCTGATGCTGATGCAACGGAACCAAATCTGATTGAAGGAAAGAGGTTTAGAGCTATGTCCGAGGAGGAAAGAAAGGATGTGGCAGATAAAATATCGGTATGAAATGAAACTAGATTGTTTTTAGTCGTTCAACAAAGTTCTTCCTCACTTTAAATTCAACACCATGTCTAGGTTATGGGAAGATCGTCGCCCAATGATAAACTCTTGCTTGTTCAAGCATTAAGGAGCAATGGCCATGTTGTTGCTGTAACTGGAGATGGTACTAATGATGCTCCTGCATTACACGAGGTGCTCTTCTTGGCTGGTTGAGAAAATACTTATGTGATTATAGAAAACATGAGGTCTACTAGGTGTATTTTTTCTTTCTGAATCATTTTATCCTGTTCGCTGTTCCTTCGGCCCGAGGATTTTCCTTCCGTTGCTATGTGGTAACTTGCCGGACCTGTGATATTTGAAGTCTCTGCTCTAGTTACTTATGGTGATATACACGCATAGGGCGATGAATGTCTAAAATGCATTGATCGTGGCTGGATACATCAGTTGCCACTTATCCGCAGTTCTGTTTTTTAATTTGTTGATCAAACTTTCTTGTCTGCTCTCTGTGATTCTTTCATGGGGTAGCAGTTTTACCTTCAAAACTAACCACCATATTTGCTAATAAGATTTCCTTCATTGCTGTCTTGTAGGCTGATATTGGTCTTGCTATGGGAATTGCTGGAACAGAAGTTGCCAAAGAAAGTTCAGATATCATTATACTGGATGACAATTTTGCTTCTGTTGTGAAGGTCAGTTTATCAAGGAAGTTATCAGGCTTTTTTCTAGAGTAAAACTGTAAAAGATCAACTTGACTCGCATGTTTGACTAAACTGCTTTGAAGGTATACCCAAGAGTCGTGTTTATATAGTTTGAACCTAAAACAAGATGCTGCCAAGTATAAGTTTATTGTGGGGCTTAGTCATCTCTTACTTTATGACAGAAGCGCTTAGTCAACTCTTACTTTATGAGAATTTTCCCTAAAGATTTTAGTGCTACCGAGTTTCCGATTTCAGAATGCATGTTTTCTCTATGAAAATTTAAATTGCCTTCAGCAGTTCTGAAGTCAATCTATTTAGGTGATATATTCTGCAAACCCATTTGTAGCTTTTCTAGTTGCTTTGATTGAAGTTCTAAGATTTTCAAACCAGTTCACGGTATAATTATTTCTATTGTTCTTTCCTCGCCAAATGCAGGTTGTTCGATGGGGCAGATCTGTGTATGCTAACATCCAGAAATTCATCCAGTTTCAGCTCACTGTTAACGTTGCTGCTCTTATAATTAATGTTGTTGCTGCAGTTACTGCTGGTGATGTCCCATTGAATGCTGTTCAGGTTTTGTTTCTCTTCCCTTGTATCATTGATCAGTGTGATTAGCAAATGCACTCCTAGTGTTCTACATTACATTCTGATGTTGATCATTGACGTTTTCCCATTCACCTGTGCAGCTACTTTGGGTAAATCTTATTATGGACACCTTGGGGGCGCTTGCACTGGCCACAGAACCACCAACTGATCACCTTATGCGCCGAAATCCTGTTGGTCGAAGGTTAGTTTGTAGATTAATCTTCTGAAAAAAGTAGCTTGCTTCAACATTTTAATTGCAAGGATATTGGGTTTGTGACGGCAAGTTACTTTAGCTTGACTCTATTACTCTGCCTATTTGTAGTATTACAGATGGGCTAGGTTTTTAAAGATAACTAATCTGTCATGGGGCTCTGCACTTGGTTTCCTATTAGGAGGCCTTTATGCACGATGGTTTGTTAGAATTTCTTCTTTTGCATCAAGTGTTGGAAGTAGATTTGTATTGAAGCTGTGAGATATCTAGAGCTTCAAGTACCCAATGACGTGTGAGTGATGTGACCTAGTGGCCTACCAGGTTACTTCATTAAAAAATGAAGTGGACTCAAGCCTTGTAGACTAGGTTCAAACCGAACAAAGACAAAAAATGCTTGGTGGTTGCAGTGTTACCTGGTACCTCTGCTGGTGGGAGGTAAGAGATAGCAGTTATTTGGTGGAATAGTTGGGGTGCGCACAATCCTGCCTGCCCATCAATGTTATAATATAGTCGTTCTACTCTTCTCCATATTTTGTTATCGCACCATGCCTATTTAGATTTTGGATGCTGCCCATATATTAAATAGCATGACCTATTAAACATCTGGCCCTATGATGTGCTGAAATGAGTGAAAACCTCCCTAAAGGAAAAACATTCTTCCTTGCTCAAAAAAAGAAAGAAAAGGAAAACATTCTTCTGTGCATTCTTGTTGCAGTGGGTTTAAACAATCTCACTACATTCTTAACATTCATGTGATTATAGTGTAAGCTGGATTCTATACGTTTCCGACTCTTTCCACTTGTGTTACTAAATTGTAGGGGCTTCTATAATTCTCAAATACCTTCAGCCATTCATTTTAATGCTTTGGTACTTTTTTTGGATAACCGTGGTGGTCTGGCAAGCTTGCGCACACCTCGACTAGTTCCACGGGATACATGCTACCTCCCACCAACAACAATTACTTTGTCCACTGAGGCTAGGAGGGCAGAAGGGAAGAAATCACCTAGTGCTTTTGTCTCCGCTGGATTTTAACTTGAGACCTCACGACTCTCCTACTTTAATTTTGACCATTAGGACACTTCATGCTTTGGTACTTTTGTACATCCATCTTGTATTAAACACATCTAGTGGTGAAACTATTTTGCAACTCCAGCCAATGATTTTCCAATTGGGTCAACTCATTTTCAGCTTCTTTCTGTATTACTAGCTGATGTTCCTATAGTTATAATGTTTCTCGGGCGCATCATCAATTGATTGTTTGTTTAATTCTATCTCAGGGAACCTCTAGTCACCAATATCATGTGGAGAAACCTATTAATACAGGTAAAATAAAATTAACAGCGATGTTCCAAGATGAGAAACATTCGTTTTATATTAGTTTTGAGGTTAATACTCCTGGTTGAACATCTGCAGGCTCTGTATCAAGTTTCAGTTCTCCTGGTCCTCAATTTCCGAGGTAAACAAATTCTGCATTTGGAGCATGAGACGAGTGCGCGGGCTATTGAAGTGAAGAACACCTTGATTTTCAACGCTTTTGTCTTCTGCCAGGTAAGAATATAACTGAAAAAAACTATCCTATGATTGGCTTTTGCACTCTCCATATTTTATTTTTCCTTCCATGAGAAAGATTATCTATTGTGGGTACTTGGTGCAAACTCAAGCTGTCCCAGGATATTTGTCCTACTTATGCTTTTGGATTGTGGTTGTCCACTTTCTTAATTCTAATATGTTTGAAATACCACTAAAACTTTAGCCTCCCCACTTCTCCACCTTGTTATAATTTTCCCCTTCATTCACCAATAAAAGCACTCTCCATATTTTATTTTTCCTTCCATGAGAAAGATTATCTATTGTGGGTACTTGGTGCAAACTCAAGCTGTCCCAGGATATTTGTCCTACTTATGCTTTTGGATTGTGGTTGTCCACTTTCTTAATTCTAATATGTTTGAAATACCACTAAAACTTTAGCCTCCCCACTTCTCCACCTTGTTATAATTTTCCCCTTCATTCACCAATAAAAGCACTCTCCATATTTTATTTTTCCTTCCATGAGAAAGATTATCTATTGTGGGTACTTGGTGCAAACTCAAGCTGTCCCAGGATATTTGTCCTACTTATGCTTTTGGATTGTGGTTGTCCACTTTCTTAATTCTAATATGTTTGAAATACCACTAAAACTTTAGCCTCCCCACTTCTCCACCTTGTTATAATTTTCCCCTTCATTCACC
>JAJOOS010001018.1:0-74480 GCA_029582725.1 Solanum chiquidenum | reverse complement strand
TGGGTTCTGTACGTGATAACGATCGCTTATGCTTCTATAAGGAGGTGTAATTTAAGCGTATCAGCGGGATCAGCCAAGACCTGCAATGCATCAAACGTGGCATGTGCGCATCTGGGAAACGACGTCGGCCAATAGCATGCAACATTAGCCAAGGACTACAGGAATCAGCTGTGGCGTGTGCGCATCGGTTAGGCATCACCGGCCGTGACCTGCACGCATCAATATTGGCATGTGCACATCTGGCAAACGACGTCGGCCAATGATATGCACCATCAACCAAGGCCACCGTGACCTGTGCGTATCGGCTGGGCGACATCGGCGGTGGCCTGCGCGCATCGGCAATTTGACGTAGGCCTACGACAGGCAACATCAGCAAAGGCTTGCACGCATCTAACGTGGAATGTGCGCACCGGGAAAATGATGTCGGCCAACGGCAAGTCGCATCAGTCAAGGCCTACACGCATCAGGCGTGACATATGCGCATCGACTTGGCGACGTTCGAGTAAGCCAACAGGAGGCAGCATCAGCGAAGGCACGGACACATCTGATGTGGCATGTGCGTATCTGGCAAGCGACGTCTGCCAATGGCAGGCACCAGTAGCCAAGGCTTGCACGCATCAGCCGTGGCGTGTGTGCATCGACTGGGCTATATCGGCATCAACCAACGATAGGCTACATCAGCCAATTTTTACACGCATCTGACATGGAATGTGCGCTTCGGGCAAGCGACGTCGGCCAACGGCAGGTGTCATCGGCCAGGCGACATTGGTCTTGGACTGCCCGCATCGATCGTGGCCTGTGCACATCTCTCAACCGACGTCGGCCGTGGCCTGTGCATATCGCTTAGTCGTCGTTGGGCATTGCTTGCAAGCATCGCCCTTGGACTGCACACATCAATCAACCAACGCCAGGTGTGGCCGACCCGCAGCTGGCACACAACAGTCACCTGACGTCAGACGTGGCCTGCACACATCGCCTTTGGCCTGCACACAACAGTCAGCCGACATCGGACGTGGGCTGCCACTATCATTTGTAGCCTGCACACATCGGTCATCCGATGTCAGATGTGGCCTTCCAGCACCGTCCATAGCCTACACACATCGGTCTACCTATGTCGCATGTGGCCTGGACGCATCGTTCATGGCCTGCACACGTCGGTCAGCAGATGTCGAACATGGCCTGCCAGCATCATCCGTAGCCTGCACACATCGATCTATTGACGTCTGACATGGCCTTGCCGCATTATCCGTGGCATGTACAACCTGGTCAGCCGGCGTTGGATGTGGTTTGCCCGCATCGCCTTAGGCCTGCACTCAACGGTCAGCCGACGTCGGACGTGGAATGCCACTATCGTCTTTGGCCTGTACACATCGGTTTGCCGACGTCGGATGTGGTGTGCCAGCATCTTCTGTAGCTTGCACATATCGGTCTGCCAACGTTTGACGTGGCCTGGCCGCATCGTCCATGGCTTGCACACATCTGTCAGCCGACATCGAACGTGGCCTGCCAGCATCGTCTGGAGCCTGCACACACCGGTCTGCTGACGTTAGACGTGGCCTACCCGCATCGTCTCTGGCTTGAACCTGTTAGATGAGCGATGTCGCACGCGACGACATTTGTCGAGGTCTAGTCGACAACATGCGGATATCCATACCGTACAAAAGTCAAAAGAGTGTGAAACACCCTTCATGCAAACAACATATTCATCTATTTTTCATAATCTATTCTCAACGTTTCCGCCTCACGTGGTTCATTCATACCAATATTCATTATGTTTACGGTTCGTATGGTATTGAAACATCTTTTATTTGTACAAATATGTAATTTGTTATTAGTTTCGCATGTTTAGAAGTATTTTCGAGCATTTTAATTTTTTTCTGGCTTTAATTCATTTTTTAATTTATTATTACGGTTTTTTTAGTTTTTACATCACATTTTAAAAATTAAAATTTATAAAATTATTGAATTTAAGGTTACAATATTTATTTGTAAATTTTTCCCATTAATATTTTATTTTTTTCATATTTTTCCTATATTTTATTATTTATTACACATTTTTGGGATTAACCGAAAATATAAAAATTTAAAAAATTGTTAAAATTGTTTAATTTAAGGTTACTATATTTATTTGTGAATTTTTGGGGTTAATTTTATATTTTTTCATATTTTTCCTATTTTTTATTAGTTAATTATTAATTTCCAGGATTTACCGAAAAAAATAAATAAAAAATCAAAAATTAATAAATAAAGAAATTGTTGAATTTAAGATTTATATATTTATTTTTGAATTAATGGCGTTAATTTTATATTCTTATCATAATTTTCCTATTTTTTATTAATTAGTTACTAATTTTTGAGATAGGCCGAAAAAATGAAAATTAAAAACAAATTATGAAATTGTTAAATTTAAGGTTTCTATATTGATTTGTGAATTTTTTGTGTTAATTTTATATTTTTATCATATTTTTCCTGGTTCTTATTAATTAATTATTTTTTAATTAATTACTAAGTTTCGGGATTTACAAAAAAGAAAAAATTAAAAAACTTGTTGAATTTGTTGAATTTAAGGTTATTATATTTATTTGTGAATTTTTGGAGTTAATATTTTTATTTATTTATGATTTTTCCTATTTATTATTAATTAATTACTAATTTTTGGGATTTGTCGAAAAAAATTAAAAATAAAAATAATTTATGAAATTGTTTAATTTTAGTTTTATGTATTTATTTGTGAATTTTTGGCGTTAATTTTGTATTTTTTTCATAATTTTCTTATTTTTTTATTAATTAATTACACAATTTCAGGATTAACCAAAAAAAATCAAAAATTTAAAAAATTATAGCAATTGTTGAATTTAAGGTTACTATATTTAAATGTGAATTTTTTGTGTTAATTATATATACTTTTCATATTTTTCCTATTTATTATTAATGAATTACTTATTTTCGAGATTTGCCAAAAGAAATTATGAAATTGTTTAATTTAAGGTTTCTATATTTATTTGTTAATTTTTGGCGTTAAATGTATATTTTTATCATATCTTTCCTATTTTTTATTAATTAATGACATTTTCGAGATTTATCGAAAAAAATAAGAATTAAAAAAAAATGTTGAAAATTATATTTTTATATGTATAAAAGTTATTTGTGGAGGTTAATATGTGTTTGTACCTTCAACGTGCATATTTGGGTCTAACGATGCCTACTCCTCTAAGTCAGAATCCGCGCAACAGAATCAATAGATCCAAGTGGGCCTCACATCAGAAGTGGCATGTGGGCATCAGCCAAGTGGAGTCTGCCAAAGACAGGTGGAATCATGCAAGGCCTGCAACACATCGGATGTGGCATGTGCGATTATGGCAAACGACGTCGGCCAACGGCATGCAGCATTAGCCAAGGCATGCAGGCATAAGCCGTGGCGTGTATGCATCGGCTAGCCGTGGCCTTCATGCATCAATCGTGGCATGTGCACATATGGAAAATGATGTCGGCCTAGACGCATCAACTGTGTCGCCTGTGGCTTACGCGCATCGGCCAACGACATGCGACAATGGCCAAGACCTGCACACATTAACTGTGGCGTGTGCTCATCGGATAGGTGAAAACGACTGTGGCCTGCGTGCATCGACAATGCGACGTTAGCCAACGGCAGGCAACGTCAGCCAAGGCTGCACGCATCTGACCTGGCATGTACGCATCGGGAAAATGACATCGGCCAACGACAGGTTGCATCAGCCAAGTCCTACACGAATCAGCCATGGCGTGTTCGCATCGGTTGGGCGACGTCCGAGTCAGACAATGGGAGGCGACATCAGCCAAGGCCTGGACGCATCTGATGTGGCATGTGCGTATCTTGCAAGTGACGTTTGCCAATGGCAGGCACCAGTAGCCAAGGCTTGCACGCATCAGCTATGGCGTGTGTGCATCGACTGGGCTACATTGGCGTCAGCCAACGACAGGCTTCATCAGCCAATTTTTACACGCATCTGACATGGAATGTGCGCTTCGGGCAAGCGACGTCGGCCAACGGCAGGCGTCATCGGCCAGGCGACATTGGTCTTGGACTGCCCGCATCGGTCGTGGCCTGTGCACATCTCTCAACAGACGTTAGCCGTGGCCTGTGCATATCGCTTAGTCGTCGTTGAGCGTTGCTTGCACGTATCGCCCTTGGCCTGCACACATCAATCAACCAACGCCAGGCGTGGCCGGCCCGCATCTCCTTCGGTTTGCACACAACAGTCACCCGACGTCAGAAGTGGCCTGCCCACATTGCCTTTGGCCTACACACAACAGTCAGCCGACGTCGGACGTGGGCTGCCACTATCGTCTGTAGCCTGCACACATCGGTCAGTCGATGTCAGATGTGGCCTTCTAGCACCGTCCATAGCCTACACACATCGGTCTACCTACATCGCATGTGGCCTGGACGCATCGTTCATGGCCTGCATACGTCGGTCAGCAGATGTCGAACATGGCCTGCCAGCATCATTCGTAGCCTGCACACATCGATCTACTGATGTCTGACATGGCCTTGCCGCATCATCCATTGCATGCACAACCTGGCCAGCCGGCGTTGGACGTGGTCTGCCCGCATTGCCTTAGGCCTGCACTCAACGGTCAGCCGACGTCGGACGTGGAATGCCACTATCATCTTTGGCATGTACACATCGGTTTGCCGACGTCGGATGTGGTGTGCCAGCATCATCTGTAGCCTGCACATATCGGTCTGCCAACATTTGACGTGGCCTGGCCGCATCGTCCGTGGCTTGCACACATCTGTCAGCCGACATCAGACGTGGCCTGCCAGCATCGTCTGGAGCCTGCACACACCGGTCTGCTGACGTTAGACGTGGCCTACCCACATCGTCTCTGGCTTGAACCTGTTAGATGAGCGATGTCGCACGCGAAGACATTGGTCGAGGTCTAGTCGACAACATGCGGATATCCATATCGTACAAAAATCAAAAGAGTGTGAAACATCCTTCATGCAAACAACATACTCATCTATTTTTTATAATCTATTCTCAACGTTTCCGCCTCATGTGGTTCATTCGTACCAATATTCATTATGTTTACAGTTCGTATGGTATTGAAACATCTTTTATTTGTACAAATATGTAATTTGTTATTAGTTTCGCATGTTTAGAAGTATTTTTGAGCATTTTCATTTTTTCCTGGCTTTAATCCATTTTTTTATTTATTATTACAGTTTTTTAAGTTTTTACATCACATTTTAAAAATTAAAATTTATAAAATTATTGAATTTAAGGTTAATATATTTATTTGTGAATTTTTCAAGTTAATTTTTTATTTTTTAAATATTTTTCCTATATTTTATTATTTATTACACATTTTTGGGATTAATTGAAAAGATAAAAATTAAAAAAGTTGTTAAAATTGTTTAATTTAAGGTTACTATATTTATTTGTGAATTTTTGGGATTAATTATATATTTTTTCATATTTTTCCTATTTTTTATTAATTAATTATTCATTTCAGGGATTTACCGAAAGAAATAAAAAAATATAGAAATTGTTGAATTTAATATTTATATATTTATTTTTGAATTAATGGCGTTAATTTTTTATTCTTATCATAATTTTCCTATTTTTTATTAATTAACTACTAATTTTTGAGATAGGCCGAAAAAATGAAAATTACAATACAATTATGAAATTGTTAAATTTAAGGTTTCTATATTGATTTGGGAATTCTTGGTTTTAATTATATATTTTTATCATATTTTTCCTGGTTCTTATTAATTAATTATTTTTTAATAAATTACTAAGTTTCGGGATTTACATAAAAAAAAATTTTTAAAAAACTTGTGGAATTTGTTGAATTTAAGGTTACTATATTTCTTTGTGAATTTTTGGCGCTAATTTTTTTTATTTTTTTTCAGATTTTTCCTATTTATTATTAATTAATTACTAATTTTTGGGATTTGTCAAAAATAATTTATGAAATTGTTTAATTTTAGTTTTATGTATTTATTTGTGAATTTTTGAAGTTAATTTTGTATTTTTTTCTTAATTTTTTTTTTATTAATTAATTACACAATTACGGGATTAACCGAAAAAAATAAAAAATAAAAAAAATTATTGCAATTGTTGAATTTAAGGTTACTATATTTATATGTGAATTTTGTGTTAATTTTATATATTTTTCATATTTTTCCTATTTATTATTAAAGAATTACTCATTTTCGAGATTTGCCAAAAAAAATTATGAAATTATTTAATTTAAGGTTTCTATATTTATTTGTTAATTTTTGGCGTTAAATGTATATTTTTATCATATTTTTTATTAATTAATGACATTTTTGAGATTTATCGAAAAAAATAAAAATTAAAAAAAATGTTGAAAATTATATTTTTATATGTATAAAAGTTATTTGTGGAAGTTAACATGTGTTTGTACCTTCAACGTGCATATTTGGGTCTAATGATGCCTACTCCTCTAAGTCAGAATCCGCGCAACGGAATCAAGAGCTCCAAGTGGGCCTCACATCAGAAGTGGCATGTGGTCATCGGGCAAGCGGCGTCTGCCAACGGCAGGTGGAATCATGCAAGCCTGCAACACATCGGACGTGGCATGTGCGATTATGGCAAACGACGTCGGCCAACGGCATGCAACATTAGCCAAGGCATGCAAGCATAAGTCGTGGTGTGTATGCATCGGCTAGGCATCACCGGTCGTGGCCTGCATGCATCAATCGTGGCATGTGCACATCTGGAAAATGATGTCGGCCTAGACGCATCAGTTGTGTCGCCTGTGGCTTACGCGGATCGGTCAACGGCATGCGACAACGACCAAGACCTGCACGCAATAACCGTGGCGTGTGCGCATCGGCTGGGCAACAACGACCGTGGCCTGCGTGCATCGGCAATGCGACGTTGGCCAACGGCAGGCAACATCAGCCAGGGCTGCACGCATCTGACATGGCATGCACGAATCGGGAAACTGACATCGGCCAACGGCAGGTTGCATCAGTCGTGGCGTGTGTGCATCGGCTGGGTGACGTCCTATTCAGACAATGGGAGGCGGCATCAACCAAGGCCTGGACGCATCTGATGTGGCATGTGCGTATCTTGCAAGCGAAGTCTGCCAATGGCAAGCACTAGTAGCCAAGGTCTGCACGCATCAGCCGTGGCGTGTGTGCATCGACTGGGCTACATCGGCGTCAGCCAACGACAGGCTGCATCAGCCAATTTTTACACGCATCTGACATGGACAGTGCGCTTCGGGCAGGCGACGTCGGCCAACGGCAGGCGTCATCGGCCAGGCGACATTGGTCTTGGACTGCCCGCATCGGGCGTGGCCTGTGCACATCTCTCAACCGACGTCGATCGTGACCTGTGCATATCGCTTAGTCGTCGTTGGGCATTGCTTGCACGTACAACCCTTGGCCTGCACACATCAGTCAACCAACGCCAAGCGTGGTCGGCCCGCATTTCCCTCGGCTTGCACACAACAGTCACCCGACGTTAGACGTGGCCTGCCCACATCTCCTTTGGCCTGCACACAACAGTCAGCCGACGTCGGACGTGGGTTGCCACTATCGTCTGTAGCCTGCACACATCGGTCAGCCGATGTCAGACGTGGCCTTCCAGCACCGTCCATATCCTACACATATCGGTCTACCTACGTCGCATGTGGCCTGGCCGCATCGTTCATGGCCTGCACACATCGGTCAGCAGATGTCGAACATGGCCTGCCAGCATCATCTGTAGCCTGCACACATCGATCTACTGACGTCTGATATGGCCTTGCCGCATCATCCGTGGCATGCACAACCTGGTCAGCCAACGTTGGATGTGGTCTGACCGCATCGCCTTAGGCCTGCACTCAACGGTCAGCCGACGTCGGAGGTGGAATGCCACTAACGTCTTTGGCTTGCACATATCGGTTTGCCGACGTCGGATGTGGCCTGTAGGCATCGTCTGTAGCCTGCACATATTGGTCTGCCAATGTCTGAAGTGGCCTGGCCGCATCGTCCTTGGCTTGCACACATCTGTCAGCCGACATCGGACGTGGCCTGCCAGCATCATCTGGAGCCTGCACACATCGGTCTGCTGACGTTAGACGTGGCCTACCCGCATCGTGTCAGGCTTGAACCTGTTAGATGAGCGATGTTGCACGTGACGACATTGGTCGAGGTCTAGTCGACAACATGCGGATATCCATACCGTACAAAAATCAAAAGAGTGTGAAACACCCTTCATGCAAACAACATATTCATCTATTTTTCATAATCTATTCTCAACGTTTCCGCCTCACTTGGTTCATTCGTACCAATATTCATTATGTTTACGGTTCGTATGGTATTGAAACATCTTTTATTTGTACAAATATGTAATTTGTTATTAGTTTCGCATGTTTAGAAGTATTTTCGAGCATTTTTATTTTTTCCTGGCTTTAATTCATTTTTTATTTATTATTACGGTTTTTTTAGTTTTTACATCACATTTTAAAAATTAAAAGTTATAAAATTATTGAATTTAAGGTTACTATATTTATTTGTGAATTTTTCGCTTTAATTTTTTATTTATTTTATATTTTTCCTATATTATATTATTTATTACTCATTTTTGGGATTAACCGAAAAGATAAAAATTAAAAAAATTGTTTAAATTTTTTAATTTACGGTTACTATATTTATTTGTGAAGTTTTTGGGGTTAGTTTTATATTTTTTCATATTTTTCCTATTTTTTGTTAATTAATTATTCATTTCAGGGATTTATCAAAAAAATAAAGAAATTGTTGAATTTAAGATTTATATATTTATTTATGAATTAATGGGGTTAATTTTATATTCTTATCATAATTTTCCTATTTTTTATTAATTAATTACTAATTTTTGAGATAGGCCGAAAAAAATGAAAATGAATTTTTTTTTATGAAATTGTGAAATTTAAGGTTTCTATATTGATTTGTGAATTTTTGGTCTTAATTATATATTTTTATCATATTTTTCCTGTTTCTTATTAATTAATTATTTTTTAATTAATTACTAAGTTTCGGGATTTACCAAAAAAAATAAAAATTAAAAAACTTGTTGAATTTAAGGTTACTATATTTATTTGTGAATTTTTGGCATTAATTTTTTTATTTTTTTTTCATATATTTCCTATTTGCTATTAATTAATTACTAATTTTTGGGATTAACCGAAAAAAATTAAAAATTAAAAAAATTATTGCAATTGTTGAATTTACGGTTACTATATTTATATGTGAATTTTATATTTTTTTCATACTTTTCCTATTTATTATTAATGAATTTCTCATTTTCGAGATTTGCCAAAAAAAATATGAAATTGTTTAATTTAGGGTTTCTATATTTATTTGTTAATTTTTTACGTTAATTGTATATTTTTATCATATTTTTCCTATTTTTTATTAATTAATGACATTTTCGAGATTTACCGAAAAAAATAAAAATTTAAAAAAATGTTGAAAATTATTTTTTTATATGTATAAAAGTTATTTGTGGAAGTTAATATGTGTTTGTACCTTCAACGTGCATATTTGGGTATAACTATGCCTACTCCTCTAAGCCAGAATCCGCGCAACGGAATCTAGAGCTCCAAGTGGGCCTCACATCAGAAGTGGCATGTGGGCATCAGGCAAGCGGCGTCTGCAAACGACAGGTGGAATCATGCAAGGCCTGCAACGCATCGGACGTGGCATGTGCGCTTATGGCAAACGACGTCGGCCAACGGCATGCTACATTAACCAAGGCATGCATGCATAAGCTGTGGCGTGTGTGCATCGGTTAGGCATCACCGGCCGTGGCCTGCATGCATCAATCGTGGCATGTGCACATATGAAAAATGATGTTGGCCTAGATGCATCAGCTGTGTCGCCTGTGGCTTAGGCGCATCGGTCAACGGCATGCGACAACGGCCAAGACCTGCACGTAATAACCGTGGCATGTGCGCATCGACTGGGTGACAACGATCGTGGCCTGCGTGCATCGGCAATGCGACATTGGCCAACGGCAGGCAACATCAGCCAAGGCTGCACGCATCTGACATGGCATGTACGCATCGGGAAAATGGCATCGGCCAATGGCAAGTTGCATCAGCCAAGTCCTACACACATCAGTCGTGGCGTGTGCCATCGGCTGGGTGACGTCCGATTCAGAAAATGGGAGGCGACATCAGTCAAGGCCTGGACGCATCTGATATGGCATGTGCATATCTTGCAAGCGAAGTCTGCCAATGGCAAGCACTAGTAGCCAAGACCTGCACGCATCAGCCGTGGCGTGTGTGCATCGACTGGGCTACATCGGCGTCAGTCAACGACAGGCTGCATCAGGCAATTTTTACACGCATCTGACAAGGACTGTGCGCTTCGGGCAGGCGACGTCGGCCAACGGCAGGCGTCATCGGCCAGGCGACATTGGTCTTGGACTGCCCGCATCGGTCGTGGCCTGTGCACATCTCTCAACCGTTGTCGGCCGTGGCCTGTGCATATCGCTTAGTCATCGTTGGGCGTTGCTTGCTCGCATTGACCTTGGCCTGCACACATCAGTCAACCAACGCCAAGCGTGGCCGGCCCGCATCTCCCTCGGCTTGCTCACAACAGTCACCCTTCGTCAGACGTGGCCTGCCCACATCACCTTTGGCCATCACACAATAGTCAGCCGACGTCGGACGTGGTCTGCCACTATCGTCTGCAGCCTGCACACATCGGTCAGCCAATGTCAGACATGGCCTTCCATCACAGTCCATAGCCTACACACATCGGTCTACCTACGTCGCATGTGGCCTGGCCGCATCATTCATGGCCTGAACACATCGGTCAGTAGATGTCGAACATGGCCTGCCAACATCATCTGTAGCCTGTACACATCGATCTTCTGATGTCTGACATGGCCTGGCCGCATTATCCGTGGCCTGCAAAACCTGGTCAGCCGATGTTGGACGTGGTCTGTCCGCATTGCCTTAGGCCTGCACTCAACTGTCAGCCGCCGTCGGACGTGGAATGCCACTAACGTCTTTGGCCTGCACACATCGGTTTGCCGACATCGGATGTGGCCTGCCAGCATCGTCTGTAGCCTGCACATATTGGTCTGCCAACATCTGACGTGGCATGGCCGCATCGTCCGTGGCTTGCATACATCTGTCAGCCGACATCGGACGTGGCCTGCCAGCATCGTTTGGAGCCTGCACACATCGGTCTGCTGACGTTAGACGTGGCCTACCCGCATCGTCTCTGGCTTAAACCTGTTAGATGAGCGATATCGCACGCGACGACATTGGTCGAGGTCTAGTCGACAACATGCGGATATCCATACCGTACAAAAATAAAAAAAGTGTGTAACACCCTTCATGCAAACAACATATTCATCTATTTTTCATAATCTATTCTCAACGTTTCCGCCTTACGTGGTTCATTCGTACCAATATTCATTATGTTTACGGTTCGTATGGTATTGAAACATCTTTTATTTGTACAAATATGTAATTTTTTATTAGTGTCGCATGTTTAGAAGTTTTTTTGAGCATTTTCATTTTTTTCTGGCTCTAATTCATTTTTTTATTTATTATTACGGTTTTTTAGTTTTTACATCACATTTTAAAAATTAAAAGTTATAAAATTATTGAATTTAAGGTTACAATATTTATTTGTGAATTTTTCGCTTTAATTTTTTATTTTTTTTCATATTTTACCTATATTTTATTATTTATTACTCATTTTTGGGATTAACCGAAAAGATAAAAATTAAAATAATTGTTAAAATTGTTTAATTTAAAGTTACTATATTTATTTGTGAATTTTTTGGGGTTAATTTTATATTTTTTCACATTTTCCTATTTTTTATTAATTAATTATTCATTTCCGGGATTTGTCGAAAAAATAAAAATAAAAAAAAAATAAAGAAATTGTTGAATTTAAGATTTATATATTTATTTGTGAATTAATGGCGTTAATTTTATATTCTTATCATAACTTTCCTATTTTTTATTAATTAATTACTAATTTTTGAGATAGGCCGAAAAAAATGAAAATGAATTTTTTTTTATGAAATTGTGAAATTTAAGGTTTCTATATTGATTTGTGAATTTTTGGTGTTAATTTTATATTTTTATCATATTTTTCCTGTTTCGTATTAATTAATTTTTTTTTATTAATTACTAAGTTTCGGGATTTACCAAAAAAAATAAAAATTAAAAAACTTGTTGAATTTGTTGAATTTAAGGTTACTATATTTATATGTGAATTTTTTGTGTTAATTTTATATTTTTTTGCATACTTTTCCTATTTATTATTAATGAATTACTCATTTTCGAGATTTGCCAAAAAAATTATGAAATTGTTTAATTTAAGGTTTCTATATTTATTTGTTAATTTATGACGTTAATTGTATATTTTTATCATATTTTTCCTACTTTATATTAATTAATGACATTTTCAAGATTTACCGAAAAAATAAGAATTAAAAAAAAATGTTGAAAATTATATTTTTATATGTATAAAAGTTATTTGTGGAAGTTAATATGTGTTTGTTACCTTCAACGATCATATTTGGTTCTAACGATGCCTACTCCTCTAAGTTAGAATCCGCGCAACGGAATCAAGAGCTCCAAGTGGGCCTCACATAAGAAGTGGCATGTGGGCATCGGGCAAGCGACGTCTGCTAACGGCAGGTGGAATCATGTAAGCCCTACAACACATCGGACGTGGCATGTACGCTTATGACAAACGACGTTAGCCAACGGCATGCAGCATTAGCCAAGGCATGCAGGCATAAACAGTGGCGTGTGCGCATCGGCTAGGCATCACAGGCCGTGGCCTGCATGCATCAATCTTGGCATGTGCACTTCTGGAAAATGATGTCGGCCTAGACGCATCAGCTGTGTCACCTGTGGCTTATGCGCATCGGCCAACGGCATTGCGACAACGGTCAAGACCTGCACGCAATAACCGTGGCGTGTGCACATCGGCTGGGCGACATCAGCCGTGGCCTTCGTGCATCGGCAATGCGACGTTGGCCAACGGCGGGCAACATCAGCCAAGGCTGCAGGCATCCGACATGGCATGTACGCATCGGGAAAATGACATCGGCCAACGGCAGGTTGCATCAGCCAAGTCATGCACGCATCAGCTGGGCGACGTCCGAGTTAGACAATGGGAGGTGACAATTGCCAAAGCCTGGACGCATTTTATGTGGCATGTGCGTATCTAGCAAGCGACGTCGGCCAATGGCAGGCACCAGCTGCCAAGGCCTTTACATATCAGTTGTGGCGTGTGCGCATCAACTGGGTGACATCGGCGTCAGCCAACTGCATCAGCCAAGTTTTACACGCATCTGACATTGTCTGTGCACTTCGGGCAAGCGACGTCGGCCAACGGCAGACGTCATTGGCCAGGCGACATTGGTCTTGGACTTCCCGCATCGGTCGTGGCCTGTTCATATCTCTCAGCTGACGCCGACCGTGGACTACCGACATCGACCGTGGCCTGTGTACATCGCTTAGTGGTCGTTGGGCGTTGCCTGCCAGCATCGCCCTTGGCCTGCACACATCGGTCAGCCAACGTCGGGTTTGGCCGACCTTCATCTCTCTTGGCCTACACACAACGGTCACCCGTTGTCAGACGTGGCCTGCCCATATCGCCTTTGGCCTGCACACAACGGTCAGCCGACATCGGACGTGGGCTGCCACTATCGTCTGTGGCCTGCACACATCGGTCAGCCGATGTCGGATGTGGCCTGCCAGCACCGTCCATATCCTACACACATCGGTCTGCCGACGTCAGATGTGGCCTGGCCGCATCGTTCATATCCTCCACACATCGATCAACAAATGTCGATAGTGGCCTGCCAGCCTCATCTGTAGCCTGCACACGTCGATCTGTCGATGTTTGACATGGCCTGGCCGCATCGTCAGTGGCATGCACAACCTGGTCAGTCGATGTTGGACGTGGCCTGCCCGCATCGCCTTAGGCATGCACACAACGATCACCCGACGTCGGACGTGATATGCCACTATCGTTTTTGGCCTGCACACATCAGTTAACCGACGTCGAATGTGGCATGCCAGCATCGTCTGTAGCCTGCACATATCGGTATGCCAACGTCGGACGTGGCCTGGTCGCATCGTTCGTGGATTGCAAACATCGGTCAGCCGACATCAGACGTGACCTGCCATTATATTTTGTAGCCTGCACACATCGATCTGTCAACGACAGACGTGGCCTTGCCACATCGTTCGTGGCCTGCACAACTTGATCAGCCGATGTCGGACGTGGCATGCCCGCATCGCCTTTGGCCTGCACACAACGGTCAGTCGACATCGGACGTGGGCTACCACTATCCTCTGTGACCTGCACACATCGGTTAGTGACGTCAGAGGTGGCCTTTCAGCATCGTCCGTATCCTGTACACATCGGTCTGCCGATGTCGGACGTGGCCTGGCCACATCATCCGTTGCCTACACACATCTGTCAGCCGACGTCGGACGTGGCTTGCCAATATCGTCCATAGCCTGCACACATCGGTCTGTTGAGGTTAGTCGTGGCCCACCCGCATCGTCTGTGACTTGAACCTGTTAAACGAGCGATGTCGCACGCGGCGACATTGGTCGAGTTCTAGTCGACAACATGCGGATATCCATGCCGTACAAAAATCAAAAGAGTGTGAAACACCCTTCATGCAAACAACATATTCATCTATTCTCCATAATCTATACTCAACGTTTCTGCCTCACGTGGTTCATTCGTAACAATATTCATTATGTTTACGGTTCGTACAATATTGAAACATCTTTTATTTGTACAAATATGTACTCTGTCATTTGTTTCACATGTTTAGAAGTGTTTTCGAGCATTTTCATAATTTTCTGACTTTAATTCATTTTTTAATTTATTTTTATGGTTTTTTATTTTTTACATCACATTTTAAAAATTAAAATTTATGAAATTATTGAATTTAAGGTTACTATATTTATTTGTAATTTTTTCATATTTTTCCTATATTTTATTATTTATTATAAAAATTAAAAGAAATTGGTAAAATTGTTGAATTTAAGGTTACTATATTTATTTGTGAATTTTTGGGGTTAATTTTCTATTTTTTTCATATTTTTCCTATTTTTTATTAATTAATTACTCATTTTCGAGATTTACCGAAAAAATAAAATTAATTTTTTATGAAATTGTTGAATTTAATATATATATATTTATTTCTGAATTTATGGCGTGAATTTTATATTCTTATCATAATTTTCCTATTTTTTATTAATTAATTACTAATTTTTGAGATAGGCCGAAAAATATGAAAATTAAAAAAATTATGAAATTGTTGAATTTAAGGTTTCTATATATATATATTTGTGAATTTTGGTGTTAATTTTATATTTTTTTCATATTTTTCGTGTTTCTTATTAATTAATTTTGATTTAATTAATTACTAAGTTTCAGAATTTACCAAAAAAAATAAAAATTTAAAAAATTGTTGAATTTGTTGAATTTAAGGTTACTTTATTTATTTGTGATTTTTTGGCGTTAATTTTGTATTTTTTTCGTAATTTTCTTTGTTTTTATTAATTAATTACACAGTTTTGTGATTTACCAAAAAATATGAAAAATTAAAACAATTCTTGCAATTGTTGAATTTAAGGTTACTATATTTATATGTGAATTTTTTTTGTTAATTTTATAAATTTTTTTCATATTTTTCCTATTTATTATTAATTAATTACTAATTTTTGGGATTTGCCAAAAAAAACTATGAAATTGTTTAATTTAAGGTTTCTATATTATTTGTGAATTTTTGGCGTTAATTTTATATTTTTATCATATTTTTCCTATTTTTTATTAATTAATTAGTCATTTTCGAGATTTACCGAAAAAATTAAAAATTAAAAAAAATGTTGAAAATTATATTTTTATATATAAAAAAGTTATTTGTGGAAATTAATATGTGTTTGTACCTTAGAACATGCATATTTGGGTCAAACGATGCCTACTCCTCTAAGTCAGAATCCGCGCAACAAAATCAAAAGCTCCAAGTGGGCCTCTCATCGGAAGTGGCGTGTGGGCATCGGGCATGTAACACCCCAACTTTTCGAAACGTCTAAAATTACTTGTATCTCCATGGAAAGACAAAGAGGATGGGTAATAAATTAAGAATGATGTGGTATGTCCAATTTTAAGTGTTCAAGTGTTGTATCTCAAGTTTTGAAGTTAGGTAAGTGGCAAAATAAAAGTTGGCGGAAGTTATCGTAAGTTCCTTTTTAAAGATTTCTCTGAAATTTGGGTCAAATGTCTCGGAGCTTTTCTCTGAATCTATAAGGAGTTATGGGGCCCACAGCCTCGAAACGAAGGTCTACGAGTCTAGTTTCCAACGCATCAAACCTTTGTTCATACGACTTCATAATAGAGAGATATTTGCGTTTTTGTGGGACTGTGCAAGCAGGTACGTGAGGTGGGGCCCTAGGTCGGTGGAACTTTACATATATCTTCTTCTTCGAACATTTTCTTCATTTTTTAGCTAAGAACCAGCAAAATTAGAGAAACCCATTTCTAGGATCACCTAAAGTGTAGATTTTCTCAACCTAAGTCCTTAACGAAATTTGTTCTACGCATTGGGCTCATCATCGTGGTATAATTTGTTTTATCGATTTCGTAGCATATCACACTTTAGTGTTGGGAAAACAAGGGTTTGGATATATTTGAAGGTTTTGAGGCGTATTACGAACTTAAGATCAAGGTAAGACCCTTCTTTCATCGACTCTAGCTTTTATAAGCGGCAAATAGCAATTTGCGACGGAAATACATATCTTTTATCGTATTGTCATGGTATCTTTTATTTTCGTGTACTGATTATGGTCCTACCTTGTTGTAGTATCGAGGGAGTTATGTATAAAAGTCGCTAGGTCACGTTAATTCAGCGAAAAAGGTATGTTAAGGCAATTCTCTTCTTACAGCATGTTTCCGTAAAGCTTAGGAGCAATGTAATTGAGTTGTTATCGTTGTTATACTTGTAGTCATTATTGTTGATTGTTGGCTGCTCGAGTGGATATAATCCTCTCTTATCGGGTTTCTTATTCAGTAGTAGCGTCTCTATGTTGGACACGACTTAGAGGCTATTTGTATAGGTTGCTTATAACTAAATTGCTCGCTTTTAGCTGTTGGATTGTTATTGTTGTCCTTTGGGATATTGTGATTAGCTGCAAGAATGTGATCTATGCCTAGAAGGGCTATGTTCTGCCGACAGGGCTATATTGACGCTTAGAAGGGCTATGAGTTGCCTACAGGGCTATATTGACGCCTAGAAGGGCTATGAGTTGCCTACGGGGCCATGTTGTTGCCTAAGAGAGCTATGAGTTGCCTATATGCTATATTAATGCCTAAGAGAGCTATGTGCTGCCTACGGGGCTATACTATTGCCTAATAGGGCTAGGTGACTACCTACGGGGAAAAGGGACTACCGATAGGGGTATATAGACTGATTGACACCTTCTGGGCTTTTGGGGGCCTGGGTAGGTGGTCTTGTGTGTTGTTTGTACATGTCGAGCTTATGGGGGCTTGGTTAGGTTGTTGTTTTATTATTTTTGATAAGTTTAGATTTAGCAGCAGGTCAGTATGCTTATCTTATTCTTGATTTATTTACCGGTTTACTTAAGTATATTAGGACACCTACTCATAGTCTATTGTCTTTCATGCTCTGTACATTATTTTGTACTGACGCCCCATTGCCTGGGGGCGCTGCATTCATGCATGCAGGTCCCGACAGACGACCCAGTAGACCTCCTCAGCAACAGGATTGACTTCTATCCGGTTGGCTAGCCCCTTTTCTTCGGAGTTGCCAGAGTTGGGAGGTTTGTTAGCTTTTGTTGTATATATTTTCATGGGTAGGTTGGGGCCTTGTCCCGCCAATCTTTACTACTCTTAGAGGCTTGCATACTAGTGTGTGGGGTTTATAGCTATGTTATGGCCATGTTGGCCTAGTTTGTTGGTTTGCTGAAGCTTATTAGTTGTGTGATGCATTGTCTTGATATACCTGCTTTCAGTTTCGGTATAGAGATCATGGTGTCCTCGACGGCCCAATCAGGACTTCTGTGCTAGTTGGCTATTTCTTTATATGAACTCTTGGGAGTAGCTGTTTCTTTTATGGATCTGTTTACAGGGGCCTTGCCGGCCTAGGGCTTAATTTTAAGCCAAGATATACTTGTTTGTTTTCTTGACTGCGTGTGGCTGCCATGCGCTAGTAGCAACTGGTTCAACAGGGTCGGCAGGAGCCTGAGTTTTGGCATTAGGAGCCAGTTGCGCCCCTTGAATCTGGGGAGTGACAGGGCAAGCGGCATCGGCCAACGGCAGGCGGCATCAGCTAAGGCCTGCAACACATCGGATGTGGCATGTGCACATCTGGCATACGACGTCGGCCAATAGCATGCAACATTAGACAAGGCCTACAAGCATCAGCCATGGCGTGTGCGCATCGGCTGGGCGTCACCGGTCGTGGCATGTGCGCATCAGCCAAGGCCTGCACTCATCAATCATGGCATGTGCTCATCTGGCAAACAAAGTCGGCCAATGACATGCACCATTAGCTAAGGCATGCACGCATCAGCCGTGGTGTGTGCGCATCGGTTGGGCGTCACCGGTCGTGGCCTGCGCGCATCAGCCAACGGTAGGCGACATCGGCCAAGGCCTGCACGCATCAATCGTGGCATGTGTTCATCTAGAAAATGACGTCAGCCAACGACATGCACCATCAGCAAGGGCCTAGACGTATCAGTCGTGTCGGCTATGGCATGCGCGTATCGGCCAACGACAGGCGACAACGGCCAAGGTCTGTGCGTATCAACCATGGCATGTGCGCATAGGCTGGGCGACATCGGTTGTGGCCTGCGCATATCAGCCATGCGACATCGTCCAGCGACAGGCAGCATCAACCAAGGCTTGCAAGCATTTGACGTGGCATGTGCGCATCGGGAAAATGACGTCGGCCAACAGCAGGCGACATCAACCAAGACCTGCACGCATCAGCTGTGGTGTGTGCGCATCGGCTAAGCAACATTGGAGTCAGCCAACGGCAGGCGCCATCAGCCAAGGCCTGGACGCATCTGATGTGGCATGTGTGCATCTGGCAAGTAATATCGGTCAATGGCAGGCACCAGCAGCCAAGGCTTGCACGCATCAGTTGTGTCGTGTGTGCATTGACTGGGAAAAATCTGTGTCATCCAACGAATGGCTGCATCAGCCAATTTTTACACACATCTGACATGGCTTGTTGGCTTCGGGCAAGCGACGTCAACCAACGGCAGACGTCATCGGCCAGGCGACATTGACAAGTAACGTCGGCCAATGGTAGGCACCAGCAGCCAAGACCTGCAAGCATTAGTTGTGGTGTGTGCACATCAGCTAGGCATCACCGGTCGTGGCCTGTGCGCATCGGCCAAGGCCTGCACGGATCAATCATGGCATGTGCAAATTTGGCAACCGACGTCGGCCAACGACATGCACCATCAACCAAGACCTAGATGCATCAACCGTGTCGACAGTGGCCTACGCGCATCGGCCAATGACAGGCGACAACGACCAAGGGCTGGATGCATCAACCGTGGCGTGTGCGCATCAGCTGGGTGACATTGGCCATGCCCTGCGCGCATCGGCAATGAGACATCAGCCAACGGCAGGCAACATCAATCAAGGTCTGCACGCATCTGACGTGGCATGTGCGCATCAGGAAAACGACATCGGCCAATGGCAGGTTGTATTAGCCAAGGCCTGCATGCATCAGCAGTAGCGTGTGCGCATCGGCTGGGTGACATCCGAGTCAGCCATCGGCAGGCAGCATTAGCCAAGGCCTGGACGCATCTGATGTGGCATTTGTGTATGTGGCAAATGACGTCGGCCAATGGCAGGCACCAGCAGCCAAGGCCTGCACGCATCGGCCATGCGACGTTGGCCAACGATAGGCAACATCAGCCAAGGTCTGCACGCATCTGACGTGGACTGTGTGCATCGGTAAAATGACGTCGGCCAACGACAGGCGACATCAGCCATGGCCTGCACGCATCAGCCGTGGCGTGTGCACATCGGCTGGGTGACATCCGAGTCAGCCAACGGCAGGCGGCATCAGCCAAGGCCTGGACATATCTGATGTTGAATGTGCCCATATGGCAAGTGACGTCGGCTAATGGTAGGCACCAGCAACCAAGGCTTGCACGCATCAGCTGTGGTGTGTGCACATCGACTGGGCGACATCAGCGTTAGCCAACAACAGGCTGCATCAGCCAATATTTACACGCAAATGACATGGACTGCGTGCTTCGGGCAGGCGATGTTGGGCAACGACAAGCATCATCGCCAGGCGACATTAGTTGTGGACTGCCCGAATCGGTCGTGGCCTGTGCACATCTCTCAGCCGACGTCGTCCGTGGACTACCTGCATCAATCGTTGTCGGTGCACATCGCTTAGTCGTCGTTGGGCTTTGCCTGCCCGAATCGCCCTTGGCCTGCACACATCGATCAACCAATATTGGGCTTGGCCGGCCCGCATCTCCCTTGGCCTGCACATAACGGTCACCCGTCGTCAGACGTGGCCTTCCCATATCGCCTTTGGCCTGCACACAACGGTCAGCCGACATCGGACGTGGGCTGCCACTATCGGCTGTGGCCTGCATACGTCGGTCAGTCGATGTCAGACGTGGCCTTCCAGTACCGTCCATATCCTACACACATCGGTCTGCCGACGTCGGATGTGCCCTAGCCGCATCGTTCATCCCCTGCACACATCGGTTAGCAGATGTCGATAGTGTCCTGCCAGCCTCATTCGTAGCCTGCACACATCAATCTGCCGACGTTTGACATGGCCTGGCCGCATCGTCAGTGGCCTGCACAACCTGGTCAGTCGATGTTTGACGTGGCCTGCCCGCATCGCCCTAGGTCTGCATATAACGGTCAACCGACGTCGGACGTGGGATGCTACTATCGTCTTTGACCAACACACATCAGGTAGCCGACGTCGGATGTGGCCTACCCACATCGTCTGTAGCCTGCACATATCGGTCTTCCGACGTCGGACTTGGCATAGCCGCATCATTTGTGGATTGCACACATCGGTCAGCTGACATCAAACGTGGCTTGCCAGTCCGTAGCCTGCACACATCGGTATTGAAACATATTTTATTTGTACAAATATGTACTCTGTCATTAGTTTCACATGTTTAGAAGTGTTTTCGAGCATTTTCATAATTCTCTGACTTTAATTCATTTTCAATTTATTTGTACGGTTTTTTATTTTTTACGACACAATTTAAAAATTAAAATTTATGAAATTATTGAATTTAAGGTTACTATATTTATTTTCGTATTTTTGGCGTTAATTTTTTATTTTTTTCATATTTTTCCTATATTTTATTATTTATTACTCATTTTTGGGGTTAATCGAAAAGATAAAAATTGTTATAATTGTTGAATTTAAGGTTACTATATTTATTTGTGAATTTTTGGGTTTAGTTTTTTATATATTTTTCTATTTTTCCTATTTTTTATTAATTAATTACTCATTTTCAGGATTTATCGAAAAATATAAAAATAATTATTTTTTATGAAATTGTTGAATTTATGATTTATATATTTATTTTTTCATTTATGGCGTTAATTTTATATTCTTATCATAATTTTCCTATTTTTTATTAATCAATTACTAATTTTTGAGAGAGGCCAAAAAAATGAAAATTAAAAAAAATGAAATTATTGAATTTAAGGTTTTATACTGATTTATGATATTTTGGTGGTAATTTTATATTATTTTTCATATTTTTCCTGTTTCTTATTAATTAAATATGTTTTAATTAATTACTAAGTTTCTAGATTTACCAAAAAAATTGAAATTAAAAACAATTATTGAATTTGTTGAATTTAATTTTATTATATTTATTTGTGAATTTTTGGCGTTAATTTATTCTTTTGTTTTCCTATTTATTATTAATTAAATACTCATTTTTGGGATTTGCTGAAAAAAAATAAAAAATAATAATTTATGAAATTGTTTAATTTAAGTTTTATGTATTTATTTGTGAATTTTTGGCGTTAATTTTGTATTTTTGTCCTAATTTTCTTTGTTTTTACTAATTAATTACACGATTTTGGGATTTACAAAAAAAAATAAAAAATTGTTGCAATTGTTGAATTTAAGGTTACTATATTTATAAGTGAAATTTTGGCGTTAATTTTATATTATTTTTCACATTTTTCCTATTTAGTATTAATTAATTACTCATTTTCGGGATTTTGTAAAAACAATTATGAAATTATTTAATTTAAGGTTTCTATATTTATTTGTGAATTTTTGGCGTTAATTTTATATTTTTATCATATTTTTTATTAATTAATTAATCATTTTCGAGATTTACCAAAAATAAATAAAAATTAAAAAAATGGTTGAAAATTATATTTTTATATGTATAAAAGTTATTTGTGGAAGTTAATATGTGTTTGTACCTTTAACGTGCATATTTGGGTCAAACGATGCTTACTCCTCTAAGTCAGAATCCGCGCAACGGAATCAAGAGCTCCAATCGAAAATGGCATGTAGGCATCGGGCAAGAGGCGTCGGCCAACCTCAGGCGGGATCAGCCCAGGTCTGCAACACATCAAACGTGGCATGTGCGCATCTGGCAAACGACGTCGGCCAATGGCATGCAACATTAGCCAAGGACTGCAAGAATCAGCCGTGGCGTGTGCGCATCGGCTAGGCATCACCGGCCGTGACCTACACGCATCAATATTGGCATGTGCACATATGGAAAACGACGTCGGCCAATGATATGCACCATCAACCAAGGCCACCGTGACTTGTGCGTATCGGCTGGGCGACATCAGTCGTGGCCTGCGCGCATCGGCAATTTGACGTCGGCCAACGACAGGCAACACAGCCAAGGCTTGCACGCATCTAACGTGGAATGTGCGCATCGGGAAAATGACATCAGCCAACGGCAGGTCGAGTCAGTCAAGGCCTACACGCATCAAGCGTGACATACGCGCATCGACTGGGCGACGTCCGAGTAAGCCAACGGGAGGCGGCATCAGCCAAGGCCTGGACACATGTGATGTGGCATGTGCGTATCTGGCAAGCGACGTCTGCCAATGGCAGGCACGAGTAGCCAAGGCTTGCACGCATCAGCCGTGGCGTGTGTGCATCGACTGGGTTACATCGGCGTTAGCCAACGACAGGCTGCATCAGCCAATTTTTACACACATCTTACATGGACTGTGCGCTTCGGGCAATCGACGTCGGCCAACGGCAGGCGTCATCGGCCAGGCGACATTGGTCTTGGACTGCCCGCATCGGTCGTGGCCTGTGCACATCTCTCAACCGACGTCGGGCGTGGCCTGTGCATATCTCTTAGTCATCGTTAGGCATTGCTTGCACGCATCGCCCTTGGCCAGAACACATCAGTCAACCAACGCCAGGCGTGGCCGGCCCGAATCTCTCTCGACTTGCACACAACAGTCACCCGACGTCAGACGTGGCCTGCCCACATCGCCTTTGGCCTGCACACAACAGTCAGCCGACGTCGGACGTGGGCTGCCACTATCGTCTCTTGCCTACACACATCGGTCAGCCGATGTCAGACATGGCCTTCCAGCACCGTCTATAGCCTACACACATCGATCTACCTACGTCGCATGTGACCTGGTCGCATCGTTCATGGCCTGCACACATCGGTCAGCAGATGTCGAACATGGCTTGCCAGCATCATCCGTAGCCTGCACACATCGATCTACTGACGTCTGACATGGCCTGACCGCATCATCCGTGGCATGCACAACCTGGTCAGCCGACGTTGGACGTGGTCTGCCCGCATCGCCTTAGGCCTGCACTCAACAGTCAGCCAACGTCGGACGTGGAATGCCACTATCGTCTTTGGCCTGCACGCATCGGTTTGCTGACGTCAGATGTGGCCTGTCAGCATTGTCTGTAGCCTGCACATATCGGTCTGCCAACGTCTGACGTGGCTTGGCCGCATCGTCCGTGGCTTGCACACATCTGTCAGCCGACATCGGACGTGGCCTGCCAGCATCGTCTGGAGCCTGCACACATCGGTCTGCTGACGTTAGACGTGGCCTACCCACATCGTCTCTGGCTTGAACCTGTTAGAAGAGTGTTGTCGCACGCGACGGCATTGGTCGAGGTCTAGTCGATAACATGCGGATATCCATACCGTACAAAAATCAAAAGAGTGTGAAACACCCTTCATGCAAATAACATATTCATCTATTTTTCATAATCTATTCTCAACGTTTCCGCCTTACGTGGTTCAATCGTACCAATATTCATTATGTTTACGGTTCGTATGGTATTGAAACATCTTTTATTTGTACAATTATGTAATTTGTTATTAGTTTCGCATGTTTAGAAGTATTTTCGAGCATTTTCATTTTTTTCTGGCTTTAATTCATTTTATTATTTATTATTACGGTTTTTTTTAGTTTTTACATCACATTTTAAAAATTAAAATTTATAAAATTATTGAATTTAAGGTTACAATATTTATTTGTGAATTTTTCGCTTTATTTTTTTTTTCATATTTTTCCTATATTTTATTATTTATTGCACATTTTTGGGATTAACCGAAAAGATAAAAATTAAAAAAATCGTTAAAATTGTTTAATCTAAGGTTACTATATTTATTTGTGAATTTTTGGGGTTAACTTTATATTTTTTCATATTTTTCCTATTTTTTATTAATTAATTATTCATTTCCGAAATTTACCGAAAAAAATAAAAAAAATAAAAAAATTGTTGAATTTAAGATTTATATATATATTTTTGAATTAATGGCGTTAATTTTATATTCTTATTATAATTTTCCTATTTTTAATTAATTAATTACTAATTTTTGAGATAGGCCGAAAAAAATGAAAATTAATTTTTTTTATGAAATTGTTAAATTTAAGGTTTCTATATTGATTTGTGAATTTTTGGTGGTAATTTTTTATTTTTATCATATTTTTCTTGGTTCTTATTAATTAATTATTTTTTAATTAATTACTAAGTTTTGGGATTTACCAAAAATAAATAAAAATTAAAAAACTTGTTGAATTTATTGAATTTATGGTTACTATATTTCTTTGTGAATTTTTGGCGTTAATGGTTCTTATTTTGTTTTCAAATTTTTCCTATTTATTATTAATTAACTACTAATTTTCCAGATTTGTCGAAAAAATAAAAATAAAAAATAATTTATGAAATTGTTTAATTTTAGTTTTATGTATTTATTTGTGAATTTTTGGCGTTAATTTTGTATTTTTTTCATAATTTTCTTTTTTTATTAATTAATTACACAATTTCGGGATTAACCGAAAAAATTAAAAACTTACAAAATTATTGCAATTGTTGAATTTAAGGTTACTATATTTATATGTGAATTTTTTGTGTTAATTTTATATAATTTTCATATTTTTCCTATTTATTATTAATGAATTACTCATTTTCGAGATTTGCCAAAAAAATTATGAAATTGTTTAATTTAAGGTTTCTATATTTATTTGTTAATTTTTGGCGTTAAATGTATATTTTTATCATATTTTTCCTATTTTTTATTAATTAATGATATTTTCGAGATTTACCGGAAAAAAATAAGAATTAAAAAAAAATGTTGAAAATTATATTTTTATATGTATAAAAGTTATTTGTGGAAGTTAATATGTGTTTGTACCTTCAACGTGCATATTTGGGTCTAACTATGCCTATTCCTCTAAGTCAGAATCTGCGCAACGGAATCAAGAGCTCCAAGTGGGCCTCACATCAGAAATGCCATGTGGGCATCAGCCAAGCGGCGTCTGCCAACGACAGGTGGAATGATGCAAGGCCTGCAACACATTGGACGTGGCATATGCGATTATGGCAAACGACGTCGGCCAACGGCATGCAACATTAACCAAGGCATGCGGCATAAGCCGTGGCATGTGCACATCTGGAAAATGATGTCGGCCTAGACGCATCAGTTGTGTCACCTGTGGCTTACGCGCATCAGCCAACAGCATGCGACAACGGCCAAGACCTGCACGCAAAAACCGTGGCGTGTGCGCATCTGCTGGGCGACAACGATCGTGGCCTGCGTGCATCGGCAATGCGACGTTGGCCAACGACAGACAACATCAGCCAAGGTTGCACGCATCTGACCTGGCATGTACGCATCGGGAAAATGACACCGGCCAACGGCAGGTTGCATTGGCCAAGTCGTACACGCATCAGCCGTGGTGTGTGCGCATCGGCAGGGCGACGTCCGAGTCAGACAATGGGAGGCGACATCAGCCAAGGCCTGCTCGCATCTGATGTGGCATGTGCGTATCTTGCAAGCGACGTCTGCCAATGGCAGGCACCAGTAGCCAAGGCTTGCACGCATCAGCCATGGCGTGTGTGCATCGACTGGGCTACATCGGCGTCAGGCAACGACAGGCTGCATCAGCTAATTTTTAGACGCATCTGACATGGACTGTGCGCTTCGGGCAATCAACGTCGGCCAACGACAGGCGTCATCGGCCATGCGACATTGGTCTTGGACTGCCCGCATCGGTCGTGGCCTGTGAAGATCTCTCAATCGACGTCGGTCGTGGCCTGTACATATCGCTTAGTCGTCGTTGGGCGTTGCTTGCACGCATCGCCCTTGGCCTGCACACATCAGTCAACCAACGTCAGGCGTGGCCGGCCCGCATCTCCCTCGGCTTGCACACAACAGTCACCCGACGTCAGACGTGGCCTACCCACATCGCCTTTGGCTTGCACACAACAGTCAGTCGACGTCGAACGTGGGCAGCCACTATCTTCTGTAGCCTGCACACATCGATCAGCAGATGTCGGATGTGGCCTGCCAGCACCGTCCATAGCCTACACACATCGGTCTTCCGACATCAGATGTGGCATGGCCGCATAGTTCTTGGCCTGCACACATCGGTCAGCAGATGTCGAACGCGGCCTGCCAGCATTATCCGTATCTTGCATACATCGATCTGCCGACGTCTGACAAGGCCTGGCCGCATGGGACGTGGCCTGAACAACTTGGTTAATCGACGTTGAACATGGCCTGCCCGCTTCGCCTTAGGCCTGCACACAACTGTCAGCCGATGTCGGACGTGGGATGCCACTATCGTCTTTGGCCAGCACACATCGGTTAGCCGACGTTGGATGTGGCCTGCCAGCATCGTCTGTAGCCTGTACATATCGGTCTGCCGATGTCAGACGTGACATGGCCGCATCGTTCGTGGATTACACACATCGATCAGTTGACATCAAATATGGCTTGGCAGCATCGTCCGTAGCCTGCACACATCAGTCTGTCGGCGTCACATGTGGCCTGCACAACTTGGTCAGCCGATGTCGGACATGACCTGCCCGCATCGCCTTTGGCCTGCACACAACGGTTAGTCGACGTCAGATTTGGGTTACCACTATCGTCTGTGGCTTGCACACATCGGTCAGCCGACGTCAGACGTGGCCTGTCAGCATCGTTCGTAGCCTGTACACATCGGTCTGCTGACGTCGGACGTGGCCTGGCCGCATCGTTTGTGGCCTACACACATCTGTCAGCCGACGTCGGACGTGGCCTGCCATCATCGTCCATAGCCTGCATACATCGGTCTGCTGATATTAGACGAGTGATGTCGCTCGCGGCGACATTGGTCGAGGTTTAGTCGACAACATGCGGATATCCATACCGTACAAAAATCAAAAGAGTGTGAAACACCCTTCATGCAAACAACATTTTCATCTATTCTCCATAATCTATTCTCAACGTTTCCACCTCACGTGGTTCATTCGTACCAATATTCATTATGTTTACGGTTCGTACAGTATTGGAATATCTTTTATTTGTTCAAATATGTACTATGTTATTAGTTTCACATGTTTAGAAGTGTTTTCGAGCATTTTCATATTTTTTTGACTTTAATTTATTGTTTAATTTATCATTACGGTTTTTTAGCTTTTACATCACATTTTAAAAATTAAAATTTATGAAATTTTTGAATTTAAGGTTACTATATTTATTTTTGAATTTTTGGGGTTAATTTTATATTTTTTTCATACTTTTCCTATTTCTTATTAATTAATTACTCATTTTCATGATTTACCGAAAAAAATAAAAATAAAAAAAACATTAAAAAATTGTTGAATTTTTAAGGTTTCTGTATTAATTTATGAATTTTTGGTGTTAATTTTTTTTTTCTTCATATTTTTCCTGTTTCTTATTAATTAATTACTAATTTTCAAGATAGGCCGAAAAAATGAAAATTAAAAAAAATTATGAAATTGTTGAATTTAAGGTTTCTGTATTGATTTATGAATTTTTGGTGTTAAGTTTATATGTTTTTTCATATTTTTCCTGTTTCTTATTAATTAATTATTTTTTAATTAATTACTAAGTTTCGGGATTTACCAAAAAAATTAAAAATTAAAAAAATTGTTGAATTTGTTGAATTTAAGTTTACTATATTTATTTGTGAATTTTTGGCGTTAACTTTATATTTGTTTCAGATTTTTTCTATTTTTTATTAATTAATTACTCAATTTTGGGATTTTTTGAAAAAAAATAAAATTAAAAATATGAATTTTTGCCGTTAATTTTGTATTTTTTTCAGAATTTTCTTTGTTTTTATTAATTAATTACACAGTTTTGGGATTTACCAAAAAACATTAAAAATTAAAAAAAATTGGTGCAATTGTTGAATTTAAGGTTACTATATTTATATGTGAATTTTTTGCGTTAATTTTATATGTTTTTTCGTATCTTTCCTATTTATTATTAATTAATTACTCATTTTCAGGATTTGCCGAAAAGAAATATGAAATTGTTTAATTTAAAGTTTCTATATTTATTTGTGAATTTTTTGCGTTAATTTTATATTTTTATCATGTTTTTCCTATATTTTATTAATTTACACATTTTCGGGATTTGCCAAAAAAAAATTAACAATAATTTATGAAATTGTTTAATTTAAGTTTTCTGTATTTATTTGTGAATTTTTGCATTAAATTTATATTTTTTTCATAATTTTCTTTGTTTTTATTAATTAATTACACCGTTTTGGGATTTACCAAAAAAAATTAAAAATTGAAAAAATTATTGCAATTGTTGTATTTAAGGTTACTATGTTTATATGTGAATTTTTGGCGTTAATTTTATATATTTTTTTCATATTTTTCATATTTATTATTAATTAATTACTCATTTTCATGATTTGCCGAAAGAAATTATGAAATTGATTAATTTAAGGTTTCTATATTTATTTGTGAATTTTTTGCGTTAATTTTATATTTTTATCGTAATTTTCCTATTTTTCAATAATTAATTAGTCATTTTTTTGATTTACCAAAAATAATAATAATTAAAAAACAATTATGAAAATAATATTTTTATTTATATAAAAGTTATTTGTGGAAGTTAATATGTGTTTGTACCTTAGAACGTGCATATTTGGGTCAAACAATGCCTACTCCTCTAAGTCAGAATCCGCGCAACGGAACCAAGAGCTCTAAGTGGGTATCGGATCGGAAGTGACATGTGGGCATCGGGCAAGCGGCGTCGGCCAACCACAGGTGGAATCAACCAAGACCTGCAACACATTGGATGTGGCATGTGCGCATCTGGCAAACGACGTGGGCCAACGGCATGTAACATTAGCCAAGGCCTGTAGGAATCAGCCGTGGCGTGTGCGCATAGGCTAGGCATCACCGTTCGTGACCTGCACACATCGGCCAAGGCCTACAAGCATTAATCGTGGCATGTGCACATCTGGCAAACGACGTCGGCCAACGACATGCACCATCAGCAAAGGCCTAGACGCATTAGCCGTGTTGGTTGTGGCCTGCGCGCATCGGCCAACGGCAGGCAACAACGGTCAAGGCCTGCACGCATCAACCGTGGCATGTGCATATCGGATGGGCGACATCGGTCTTGACCTCCGCGCATCGGCAATGCGACATCTGCCAACGGCAGGCAACATCAGCCAAGGCCTGCACGTATCTGACGTGGAATATGCGCATCGAGAAAATGACGTCGGCCAACGGCAGGTCGAATCAGCCAAGGCCTGCACACATCAGCCGTGGCGTATGCGCATCGGCTGGGCGACATTCGAGTCAGCCAACGGCTGGCGGCATCAGCCAAGGCCTGGACACATCTGATGTGGCATGTGCGTATCTGGCAAGAGACGTCTGCCAATGGCAGGCACCATTAGCCAAGGCCTGCACGCATCAGCCATGGCGTGTGTGCATCGACTAGGAGACATCAACTTCAGCCAATGCCAGGCTGCATCAGCCAATTTTTACACGCATCTGACATGGACTGTGCGCTTCGGGCAAGCGACGTCGGCCAACGGCAGGCGTCATCGGCCATGTGACATTGGTCTTGGACTGCCCTGTCACGCCCCAAATTCAAGGGGCGCAACTGGCTCCTAATGCCAAAACTCAGGCCCGAGCGGACCCTGCTGAACCATTTGCTACTAGCGCATGACAGCCACACACAATCAAGAAAACAAACAAGTATATCTCAGCTTAAAACTAAGCCCTCGGCCGGCAAGGCCCCTATAAACAGATCCATAAAAGAAACAGCTACTCCCAAGAGTTCATATAAAGAAATAGCCAACTAGCACAGAAGTCCTGATTGGGCCGTCGAGGCCACCATGATGTCTATACCAAAACTGAAAGTAGGTATATCAAGACAATGCATCACACACCTAACAAGCTTCAGCAAACCAACAAACAAGGCCAACATGGCCATAATGTAGCTATAAATCCCACACACTAGTCTGCAAGCCTCTAAGAGTAGTAAAGATTAGCGGGACAGGACACCAGCCTACCCATAAAGATATATACAACAAAAAGTAACAAACCTCCCAACTCTGGCAGCTCCGGAGGAAAGGGGATAGCCAACCGAATAAAAGTCAATCCTACTGCTGAGGAGGTCTACTCGGTCGTCTGCCAGGACCTGCATGCATGAATACAGTGCCCCCAAGGCAATGGGGCGTCAGTACAAAATATTGTACAGAGTATGAAAGGCAACAGACTATGAGAAGGTATTCTGATATACTGGAATAATCTGATAAATAAATCAAAGATAAGATAAGTGTACTGACCTGCTCCTAAATCTAAATTTATCAAAACTAATAAAACAACAACCTAACCAAGCCCCCATAAGCTCGGTAGGTACAAACAACACACAAAACCACCTACTCAGGCCCCCATAAGCCCGAAAGGTACCAATCAGCCTATATATCTCTATCGGTAGTCTCCTAGCCTCGTAGGCAGTCACATAGCCCTCTTAAGCATTAATATAGCCCCGTAGGCAGCACATGGCTCTCTTAGGCATCAACATAGCTTATACACAACTCATAGCCCTCTTAGGCAAAAACATGGTCTTGTAGGAAGCACATAGCCTTCTTAGGCATCAATATAGCCCTGTAGGAAACTCATAGCCCTTTTAGGCATCCATATAGCCCTGTAGGTAGAATATAGCCCTTCTAGGCATAGATCACATTCCTGCAGCTAACCACAATAGCCCCAAGGGCAACAATAACAATCCAACAGCTAAAAGCGAGCAATTTAGTTATAAGCAACCTATGCAAATAGCCTCTAAGTTGTGTCCAACATAGGGACGCTACTACTGAATGAGAATCCCGATAAGAGAGGATTATATTCACTCGAGCAGCCAACAATCAACAATAATGGCTACAAGTATAACAACGATAACAACTCTATTACATTGCTCCTAAGCTTTAAGGCAACATGCCGTAAGAAGAGAATAGCCTTAACATACCTTTTTCGCTGAATTCACATGGCCTAACGACTTTTACTCATAACCCCATCGACACTACAACAAGGTATGATCATAATTAACACACAAAAATAAAAGATACCATGACAATACGATAAAAGATATGTATTTCCATCGCAAATTGCTATTTGCTGCTTATAAAAGGTCAAGTCGATGAAAGAAGGGTCTTACCTTGATCTTAGGTTCGTAATACGCCTCAAAACCTTCAAATATATTCAAACCCTTGCTGACCCAACACTAAAGTGTGATATGCTATGCAATCGATAAAACAAATTATACCACAATGATGAGCCCAACGCGTAGAACAACTTTCGTTAAGGACTTAAGTGGAGAAAATCTATACTTCACTTGATCCTAGAAATGGGTTTCTCTAATTTCTCTGTTTTTTAGCTTAAAAATGAAGAAAAAGGTCGAAGAAGAAGATATATGTAACATTCCACCGACCTAGGGCCCCACCTCACGTGCCTGCTTGCGTAGTCCCACAAAAACGTGAATATCTCACTATTCTGAAGTCGTATGAATGAACGGTTTGATGCGTTGGAAAGTAGACTCGTAGACCTTCGATTTAATAGGTCGTGGGGGATAATAACTCTTAATAGATTGGGATAAAACGTCCGAGACATTTGACCCAAATTTCAGACAAATATTTAAAAAGGAATTTACGGTAACTTTCACCAACTTTTATTTTTCCACTTACCTAACTTCAAAACTTGAGATACAACACTTGAACACTTAAAATATCACATAGCACATCATTATTAATTTATTACCTACCCTCCTGGTCTTTCCACGATGAAATGAATCAATTTATACGTTTCAAAAAGTCGGGGTGTTACATCCTTTCCCCCTTAGAAACATTCGTCCTCGAATGAAAAATCTGAGTTACGTGGTTAAGTCCTTAGGATTTGCCAAAATTTAGGTGGAGTATCCTTTTTAAATGTGACTATCCAGGAACCTAAAATGTAGAAATTCTAACCTAGGCGTCTCACAGGACGACATAAATAGCTAAGGACTATAGCTCCGCAATAACAGTGCGAGCAAAATACAATGACAACAACACTAATTGTAAGAAACAATATATATAAAAAAATAAAAAAATTAGATAGGTATCTAACCTTACTGCACTAATATAAATTGATATGCCATCACTCTGGGGTATGAAATAAGTGAGGATAGTTGGACCTCATGCCGTCCTCAGCCTCCCTGGTCACCTCTTCTCTATTCTTGTTTCTCCACAATACTTTAACCGAAGCCACCTCTTTGGTCCTCAATTTACGGACCTGCCGATCTAAAATGGCAACTGGAGTTTCCTCGTAGGACAACTCCTCTGTGATCTGAACATCCTCAACTGGGACAACCCGAGAAGGGTCTCCTATGCACTTTCGTACCATTGATACATGGAAAACTGGATGAATAGATTTTAGCCCCGAAGGCAATTCTAACTCATAAGCCACTCGTCCTACCCTTCGAAGGATCTGGTATGGCCCAATGAATCTTGGACTAAGCTTTCCCTTTTTGCCAAATCGCATAACACCCTTCATAGGCGAGACTTTTAAGAATACCCAATCATCGACACAAAACTCTAAGTCCCTTCGTCGCACATATGAATATGACTTCTGTCAACTTTGAGCTGTTAGCAACCTCTCCCGAATGAGCTTAACTTTCTCCACTGTCTGCTGGACTAAGTCGGGTCCAATTAACCCTGACTCACCTACCTCGAACCATCCAATGGGGGATCTACATTTTCTCCCATACAAAGCCTCATAAGGTGCCATCCCGATGCTGGAATGGTAGCTATTATTGTATGCAAACTCAATAAGAGGCAAGTGGTCATCCAACTTCCTTTGAAGTCTAGCGTACACACCCGTAGCATATCCTCGAGTGTCAAAATTTTGCGCTCAGCCTGGCCATCTGTTTGAGGGTGAAAGGCTATACTAAGATTAACCTGTGTCCCCAGTCCTTTTTGGAAGGACTTCCAGAAGTTGGCGGTAAATTGTGCTCCTCTATCAGAGATAATAGATACTGGGACACCGTGTAGCCTAACAATCTCCCTAATATAGAGCCCTGCATAGTCTTCGGCAGTAAAAGTAGCCCTAATTGGTAATAAGTGGGCTGATTTTGTTAATCTATCAACAATTACCCAAATAGAGTCAAACTTGCAATGCGATTGAGGTAACCCTGTAATAAAATCCATATTAATTGCTTCCCATTTCCATAAAGGAATGGTTATCTCCTGAACTAGCCCAGTGGGCTTTTGCTGCTCAACCTTCACCTGTTGGCAGTTAGGACATTGTGCCACAAACTCAACAACATCCTTCTTCATCCCGTGCCACCAATAGATCTCCTTAATATCATGGTACATCTTCATCGAACCAGGGTGAATAGAATAACGGGAATTATGTGCCTCTTCCATAATCCGATGTGGAAGCCCTGCAACATTCGAAACACACAATCGACCATTATATCTAAGGACTCCATCTCCTGCCACATCAAATGCTAAAGTCTGCTGATTCTGAGCCTTGGCTCTGAGCTGCTCTAAGCTAGGATCCTCTTGTTGTCGTGATTTTACTTCTACAACTAGAGATGATACGGTTGTGTCCTGAATTGTTACCCCACTATCTTTTGGCTCTAACAATTTGACTCCCAAGCTAGCTAACTGATGAAGCTCTCGCGCTAGCTCACGCTTCTCAACACCTAAATATGATAAACTACCCATAGATCTTCGACTGAGGGCATCAGCTACCACATTCGCCTTTCCTGGATGATATAAAATGTCCACGTCGTAGTCTTTCAATAACTCAAGCCATCGACTTTGTCACAGATTTAACTCCTTCTGTCTAAAGATATATTGAAAGCTTTTATGATCTGTGAAGATGTCAAGATGAACGCCATACAAATAGTGTCTCCAGGTCTTTAGCGCATGCACAACTGCAACCAACTCTAAATCGTGGGTCGGATAGTTCTTCTGATGCTTTCTCAACTGCCTTGAAGCATATGCGATAACCTTACCATGTTACATTAGAACACATCCCAACCCAACACTAGAAGCATCACAATACACCGCATAGCCTTCTGAACCGTCTGTCAATGCAAGAACTGGTGTTGATGTCAACATGTCCTTCAGCTGCTGGAAACTATGCTCACAAGCCTCAATCCACTGGAACTTAGCTGCTTTTTGAGTCAGCTTCGTTAATGGGGCTGAAATTGAAGAAAACCCCTCTACAAACCTTCTGTAGTACCCAGCTAACCCTAAGAAACTACGAACCTCAGTTGGAGTCATAGGTCTGGGCCAAGTCTTTACGGCCTCAATCTTTTGTGTATCAACTGTAATGTCTGCATCTGATACAATATGGCCTAGGAAAGCCACAGAGCTCAACCAAAACTCACACTTAGAGAACTTTGCTTAAAGTTCCTGCTCTCGAAGAACTTGAAGGACTGCTCGCAAATTATCTGCATGCTCAGCTTTTGAATGCGAATAGACCAAAATATCATCAATAAATACAATCACAAATGTATCTTGATACGGCTTGAATATACTATTCATCAAGTCCATAAACACTTCCGGGGCATTAGTCAATCCAAAAGACATAACCGAAAACTCAAAATGCCCATATCTAGTTCTGAAAGCTGTCTTTGGAATATCTTTCTCACGAACACGTACATGATGGTACCCTGATCTCAAATCAATCTTTGAGAAGTACTTAGAACCTTGTAATTGATCAAACAAGTCATCAATCCTCGGAAGGGGATACCTTTTCTTTATAGTATCCTTGTTCAGCTGTCGATAATCGATACACATCCTCAGCGAGCCATCTTTTTTTCTCACAAATAATATCGGTGCACCCCATGGTGAAACACTAGGCCTGATGAAGTCTTTATCAAGCAAATCTTTCAGCTGATCCTTCAACTCCTTCAGCTCAGCAGGAGCCATTCTATAAGGAGGGATAGATATGGGTTGTGTACCTAGTAGCATATCAATAGCAAAAGCAATTTCTCGTTCTGGAGGGATACCAGGAAGTTCGTCTGGAAATACATCTAGAAACTCATTAACTATTGGGATAGACTGAAGAGTCGGTGGTTCTGCATCTATATCATGAACGTGAACAAGATGATAAATACAACCCTTGGTAATCATCCTCCTCGCCTTAAGATAGGAAATAAACCTACCTTTCGGCGTTGCTGTATCGCCTTTCCATTCCCGAACTGCCTCTCCTGGAAAGTGGAATCTAACAATCTTTGTCCGGCACTCAACATTAGCATAACAAGACGCTAACCAGTCCATACCCATAATGGCGTTGAAATCGACCATCTCTAACTCTACAAGATCTACAAAGGTCTGACGGTCGATAATTTCTACCGTGCAACCTCGATAGACTCTCTTGGCAATAATAGACTCATCAACTGGTGTAGAAATAATAAAGGGTCGATCTAATGACTCTGCTACTATACATAAATTTCCTGCTATAAATGGAGTAACATAAGATAGAGTAGATCCAGGATCTACTAAAGCATAAACACAATGGGAGCAAACAATCAATGTACCTGTCACAACATCTGGTGATGACTCTGAGTCCTGTCGTCCGATTAATGAATATGTACGGTTCTGTCCACTACCAGAACTAGATGCTCCCTCTCTGCCTCCACCTCTACCTCTACATACTGAAGTCTGGGGTCCATGCCCTGTAGACTGTGCGGATGAGGAGGAACCTACTACTGACCTGGTCAACTGACCTATACCCCCCTGACCTATGGTAGGGCAGTTTCTCCACCCTGTGGAACCCTGTCCACAAGAATAACAACCTGTGGAACCCTGTCTACACCTCCCAAAATGCATCCTATTGCAAGTAGCACAACGCGGTGGGGTGTCCTAGCCTGGTCTGAACCCCTGTGTTGTTGAGAGCTTGATGCTCGTGAACCCTCACCTGGGCCTGACTGTCCCTGACGATCAAATCTACTACCCTGGAACTGCTGTGGCGGAGGTCTAGGTGGCCTACTAGAATATTGAGGTCTGGGACCACCCTGGAAATCTCCGGACGAACCAGCGGACCTAGCCCTTTTTTGTCTCTCTTTCTAGACCCTCTCACTCATATACTGTAGATGTCGGTGATCCTCTATACCCTGTGCAAAGTCCTGAATCCGTGAGATATCCATATTATCATTTAGTGCAGCGGTAGAACAAGCCTCGATATAGTCTGAGTCAAGCCCTCCCACAAATCTACGCACCCTATTATGCATCGTATCAACAAATGCTGGTGCATATCTAGCCAATGAATCAAATCTCAGCCCGTACTCTCAGACACTCATTCCACCCTGTCGGAGGTTCAGAAACTGGTCCACCCGGCCATCCCTAATATCTCGAGGCAAATAGTGATCTATGAAAGCTTCTGTAAAGCTATCCCAAGTGGGTAGAGATGTATCTTTTCCCCTAGATCTCTCCTAACTTTCATACCACAATACTGCAACATCACGTAATCAAAATGCTGCTAACTCAACTGACTCAGTCGCTGAGGCATGCATGACTCTGAAGATCCTATGAAGCTGATCAACAAAGTGCTGAGGGTCTTCTCTATGATCTATCCCTATAAACTGTGGAGGATTCAAGTCAAGAAATTCACGAACTCTCGAACTTCCGGGCCCTTCAAAAGGTTCGGCAACATTTGATGCAACTGGTTGGCACTGTGCAGCTACTAACTGTGCTAACATATATACTGCACTCTTGAAATCCTGATCAGATGGAATAGGAGGAACTAGAGGTGGTACTGGTGATGGAGCCGAGGGTCCTGTAGCCCTCGGAGGCTCCTGTAGCGGTGGAGAAGCTATAGGGGACTGAGAAGATGTCTCCCCCTGGGTCTCACAATGGGCTGCCTCCACCTATGGTACCTCGCCAATACCCTCGCCTGCAGTTGTATCCAGTCCCTGGCTAGTTGTGGTCTGTCTGGTGTCAGCCATCTCTATCTGCATACAAATATCAATTATAAGCCAGAAACCTCAACCCTTAAGACACCGTTCTACGAGGTGAGCAAAAGAAGGATAGTCATTCTAACATGTCCGGTAGCTTCTTGTTTATCGAATGTGGTGCACAACACATTTATAAACAAGACTCTACTAGGCACGACTTGCAGACTCCCTAGGATACGACGTTGCTCTGATACCAAGTTTGTCACACCCCAAATTTAAAGGGGCGCAACTGGCTCCTAATGCCAAAACTCAGGCCCGAGCCGACCCTGCTGAACCATTTGCTACTAGCGCATGGCAGCCACACACAATCAAGAAAACAAACAAGTATATCTCGGCTTAAAACTAAGCCCTCGGCCGACAAGACCCCTATAAACAGATCCATAAAAGAAACAGCTACTCCCAAGAGTTCATATAAAGAAATAGCCAACTAGCACATAAGTCCTGATTGGGCCATCGAGGCCACCATGATCTCTATACCGAAACTGAAAGCAGGTATATCAAGACAATGCATCACACAACTAACAAGCTTCAGCAAACCAACAAACAAGGCCAATATGGCCATAACGTAGCTATAAACCCCACACACTAGTCTACAAGCCTCTAGGAGTAGTAAAGATTAGCGGGACAGGGCCCCAACCTACCCATAAAGATATATACAACAAAAAGTAACAAACCTCCCAACTCTGGCAGCTCCGGAGGAAAGGGGATAGCCAACCGAATAAAAGTCAATCCTGCTGCTGAGGAGGTCTACTCGGTCGTCTGTCAAGACCTTCATGCATGAATGCAGTGCCCCCAAGGCAATGGGGCGTCAGTACAAAATATTGTACAGAGTATGAAAGGCAACAGACTATGAGAAGGTATTCTGATATACTGGAATAATCTGATAAATAAATCAAGAATAAGATAAGTGTACTGACCTGATCCTAAATCTAAACTTATAAAAACTAATAAAAAACAACCTAACCAAGCCCCCATAAGCTCGGTAGGTACAAACAACACACAAAACCACCTACTCAGGCCCCCATAAGCCCGAAAGGTGCCAATCAGCCTATATATCCCTATCGGTAGTCCCCTAGCCTCGTAGGTAGTAACATAGCCCTTTTAGGCATTAATATAGCCCCGTAGGCAGCACATGGCTCTCTTAGGCATCAACATAGCTTATACATAACTCATAGCCCTCTTAGGCAACAACATGGTCTTGTAGGAAGCACATAGCCTTCTTAGGCATCAATATAGCCCTGTAGGCAACTCATAGCCCTTCTAGGCATCAATATAGCCCCGTAGGCAACTCATAGCCCTATTAGGCATCCGTATAGCCCTATAGGCAGAACATAGCCTTTCTAGGCATATATCACATTCCTGCAGCTAACCACAATAGCCCCAAGGGCAACAATAACAATGCAACAACTAAAAGCGAGCAATTTAGTTATAAGCAACCTATACAAATAGCCTCTAAGTCGTGTCCAACATAGGGACGCTACTAATGAATGAGAATCCCAATAAGGGAGGATTATAACCACCTACTCGGCACCCATAAGCCCGAAAGGTGCCAATTAGCCTATATATCCCTATCGGTAGTCCCCTAGCCTCGTAGGCAGTCATATAGCCCTCTTAGGCATTAATATAGCCCCATAGGCAGCACATGACTCTCTTAGGCATCAACATAGCTTATACATAACTCATAGTCCTCTTAGGCAACAACATGTTCTTGTAGGAATCACATAACCTTCTTAGGCATCAATATAGCTCTGTAGGCAACTCATAGCCCTTTTAGGCATCAATATAGCCCCGTCGGCAACTCATAGCCCTATTAGGCATCCATATAGCCCTGTAGGCAGAACATAGCCATTCTAGGCATAGATCACATTCCTGCAGCTAACCACAATAGCCCCAAGGGCAACAATAACAATCCAACAGCTAAAAGAGAGCAATTTAGTTATAAGCAACCTATACAAATAGCCCCTAAGTCGTGTCCAACATAGGGACGCTACTACTAAATGAGAATCCCGATAAGAGAGGATTATATCCACTCGAGCAGCCAACAATCAACAATAATGGCTACAAGTATAACAACGATAACAACTCTATTACATTGCTCCTAAGCTTTAAGGCAACATGCCGTAAGAAGAGAATAGCCTTAACATACCTTTTTCACTGAATTCACATGGCCTAACGACTTTTACTCATAACCCCCTCGATACTACAACAAGGTAGGATCATAATTAACACACAAAAATAAAAGATACCATGACAATACGATAAAAGATGTGTATTTCCGTCGCAAATTGCTATTTGCTGCTTATAAAAGCTCAAGTCGATGAAAGAAGGGTCTTACCTCGATCTTAGGTTCGTAATACGCCTCAAAACCTTCAAATATATTCAAACCCTTGCTGCCCCAACACTAAAGTGTGATATGCTACGCAATCGATAAAACAAATTATACCACGATGATGAGCCCAACGCGTAGAACAACTTTCGTCAAGGACTTAAGTGGAGAAAATCTATACTTCACTTGATCCTAGAAATGGGTTTCTCTAATTTCTATGGTTTTTAGCTTAAAAATGAAGAAAAAGGTCGAAGAAGAAGATATATGTAACATTCCACCGACCTAGGGCCCCACCTCACGTGCCTGCTTGCGCAGTCCCACGAAAACGTGAATATCTCTCTATTATGAAGTTGTATGAATGAACGGTTTGATGCGTTGGAAAGTAGACTCGTAGACCTTCTATTCGATAGATTGTGGGGGATCATAACACTTAATAGATTGGGATAAAATTTCCGAGACATTTGACCCAAATTTCAGACAAATCTTTAAAAAGGAATTTACGGTAACTTTCGCCAACTTTTATTTTTCCACTTACCTAACTTCAAAACTTGAGATACAACACTTGAACACTTAAAATATCACATAGCACATCATTATTAATTTATTACCCACCCTCCTGGTCTTTCCACGAATATACGAGTCAATTTATATGTTTTGAAAAGTTGGGGTGTTACATGCCCGCATCGGCCGTGGCCTGTGCATATCTCTCACCCGACGTCGACCGTGGACATCCTGCATCGACCGTGGCCTGTGCACATCGCTTAGTCGTTGTTAGGCGTTGCCTGCACGCATCTCCCTTGGCCTGCACACATAAGTCAGCCAACGTCAGGCGTGGCTGGCCCGGATCTCCCTTGGCCTGCACACAACAGTCACCCGACGTCAGACGTGGCCTGCCCACATCGCCTTTGAACTGCACATAAAGGTCAGCCGACGTTGGACGTGGGTTGCCACTGTTGTCTGTGGCCTGCACACATCAGTCAGCCGATGTCGGACATGGCATTCCAGCACCGTCCATACCCTACACACATCGGTCTGTCGACATCGCATGTGGCCTGGCTGCATCGTTCATGGCCTGCACACATCGTTCAACATATGTCGAACATGGCCTGCCAGCATCATCCATAGCCTGCACACATCGATCTTCCGACGTCTGACATGGCCTGGCCGCATCGTCCATGGCATGCACAACCTGGTCAGCCAACGTTGGACGTGGCTTGCCCGCATCGCCTTAGTCCTGCACACAACGGTCAGTCGACGTAGGACATGGGATGCCACTATCTTCTTTGGCCTACACACATCGGTTTGCCGACGTCGGATGTGGCCTGCCAGCATTGTCTGTAGCCTGCACATATCGGTCTGCCAACGTCGAACGTGGCTTGGTCGCATCGTCCGTGGCCTGCACACATCTGTCAGCTGACGTTGGACGTGGCCTGCCAACATCGTCTGTAGCCTGCACACATCGGTCTGCTGACGTTAGACGTGGCCTACCCGCAACGTCTCTGGCTTGAACCTGTTAGACGAGCGATGTCGCACGCGACGACATTGGTCGTGGTCTAGTCAACAACATGTGGATATCCATACCGTACAAAAATCAAAAGAGTGTGAAACACCCTTCATGCAAACAACATATTCATCTATTATTCATAATCTATTCTCAACGTTTCCGCCTCATGTGGTTCATTCATACTAATATTCATTCTGTTTACGGTTCGTACGGTATTGAAACATCTTTTATTTGTACAAATATGTAATTTGTTATTAGTTTCACATGTTTAGAAGTATTTTCAAACATTTTCATTTTTTTCTGGCTTTAATTCATTTTTTAATTTATTATTACGGTTTTTTAAGTTTTTACATCACATTTTAAAAATTAAAATTTATAAAATTATTGAATTTAAGGTTACTATATTTATTTGTGAATTTTTGGCATTAATTTTTTATTTTTTTCATATTTTTCCTATATTTTATTATTTATTACACATTTTCGGGATTAACGGAAAAGATAAAAATTAAAAAAAATGTTAAAATTGTTTAATTTAAGGTTACTATATTTATTTGTGAATATTTGGAGTTAATTTTATATTTTTTCATATTTTTCCTATTTTTTATTAATTAATTATTCATTCCCGGGATTTATTGAAAAAATTAAAAATTAAAAAAAATTAATAAATTGTTGAATTTAAGATTTATATATTTATTTTTGAATTAATGGCGTTAATTTTATATTCTTATCATAATTTTCCTATTTTTTATTAATTAATTACTAATTTTTTATATAGGCCGAAAAAATGAAAATTAAAAAAAAATTATGAAATTGTTGAATTTAAGGTTTCTATATTAATTTGTAAATTTTTGGTGTTAATTTTATATTTTTATCATATTTTTCCTGTTTCTTATTAATTAATTATTTTTTAATTAATTACTAAGTTTCGAGATTTACCAAAAAATATAAAAATTAAAAAACTTGTTGAATTTGTTGAATTTAAGGTTACCATATTTATTTGTGAATTTTTGGCATTAATTTTATATATTTTTTCAGATTTTTCATATTTATTATTAATTAATTACTAATTTTTGGGATTTTCGAAAATAATAAAAAAATAAAAAAATTTATGAAATTGTTAAATTTAAGTTTTATGTATTTATTTGTGAATTTTTGGTGTTAATTTTGTATTTTTTTTGAATATTCTTTGTTTTTTATTAATTAAATACACAATTTCGGGATTAACCAAAAAAAATTAAAAATTTAAAAAATTGTTGCAATTATTGAATTTAATGTTACTATATTTATATTTGAATTTTTGGCGTTATTGTTATATTTTTTTTATATTTTTCTCATTTATTATTAATGAATTACTAATTTTTGGGATTTGCCATAAAAAATTATGAAATTGTTTAATTTAAGGTTTCTATAATTATTTGTGAATTTTTGGCGTTAATTTATATTGTTATTATTTTTTATTAATTAATTAGTCTTTTTCGAGATTTATCGAAAAAAATAAGAATTAAAAAAAAATGTTGAAAATTATATTTTTATATATATAAAAGTTATTTGTGGAAGTTAATATGTGTTTGTACCTTCAACGTGCATATTTGGGTTTAACGATGCCTACTCCTCTAAGTCAGAATCCGCGCAACGGAATCAAGAGCTCCAAGTGGGTCTCACATCAGAAGTGGCATGTGGGCATCATGCAAGCGGCGTCGGCCAACGACAGGTGTAATCAGCCAAGGCCTGTAACGCATCGGACGTGGCAGGTGCACATATGGCAAACGACGTCGGCCAATGGCATGCAACATTAGCCAAGGCCTACAGGCATCAATCGTGGCATGTGCACATCGGCTAGGCATCACCGGCCGTGGCCTGCGCGCATCGGCCAAGGCCTGCACACATCAATCGTGGCATGTGCACATCTGTCAAATGATGTCGGCCAACGACATGCACCATCAGCCAAGGCCTAGACGCATCAGCTGTGTCGGTTATGACCTGCGAGCATCGAAACGACAAGATACAACTGCCAAGGCCTTCACGCATCAATCGTGGCATGTGCACATCGGCTGTGCGACATCGGCTATGGCTTACGCGCATCGGCAATGCGACGTCAGCCAACGGCAACCAACATCAGCCAAGGCCTGCACGCATCTAACATGGCATGTGCGCATGGGGAAAATGACATTGGCCAATGGTAGGTTGCATCAGCCAAGTCCTGCACGCATCAGTCGTGGCTTGTGCGCATCGGCTGGGCGACATCAGAATCAGACAATGGCAGGCGGCATCAGCCAAAGCCTAGACGCATCTGATGTGGCATGTGCGTATCTGGCAAGCGACGTCGGCCAATAGCAGACACAAGCAGCCAAGGCCTTTACGCATCAGCCGTGGCGTGTGTGCATCGACTGGGCGACATAGGCGTCAGCCAACTGCATCAGCCAATTTTTACACGCATCTGACATGGACTGTGCGCTTCGGGCAAGGTCGTCGGCCAACGACATGCATCATTGGCCAGGCGACATTGGTCTTGGACTTCCCGCATCGGACGTGGCCTGTTCACATCTCTCAGCCGACGTCGGTCGTGGACTACCTGCATTGATTGTGCCTTTGCACATCGCTTAGTTGTCATTGGCCGTTGCTTGCCCGCATCGCCCTTGGCCTGCACACATCGTTCATCCAACATCGGGTGTGGCAGACCCGCATCTCCCTTGACCTGCACACAACGGTCACCCATCGTTAGACTTGGCCTGCCAATATCGCCTTTGACCTGCACACAACGGTCAGCCGACGTCGGACGTGGGCTGCCACTATCGACTGTGGCCTGCACACATCGGTCAGCCAATGTCGGACGTGGCCTGCCAGCACCATCCATAGCCTACACACATTGGTCTGCCGACGTTGAATGTGGCCTGGCCGCATCGTTCATGGCCTGCACACAACAGTCAGCATATGTCGAACGTGACCTGCCAGCATCATCCGTAGCCTACACACATCGATATGCCGACGTCTGACATGGCCTGGCCGCATCGTCCGTGGCCTGCACAACTTGGTCATTCGACGTTGGACGTGGCCTGCCCGCTTCATCTTATGCCTGCACACAACTGTCAGCCGACGTCGGACGTGGGATGCCACTATCGTCTTTGGACAGCACACATCGGTTAGTCGACGTCGGATGTGGCCTGCCAACATCGTCTGTAGCCTGCACATATCGGTCTGCCGATGTCGGACATGGCATAGCCGCATCGTTCGTGGATTGCACACATCGGTCATCCGACATCAAACGTGGCTTGCCAGCATCGTCCATAGCCTGCACACATCGGTCTGTCGACGTCGGATGTGGCCTGGCCGCATCGTTCGTGGGAAAGGCATTTGGGCTAAGATTACGAAGAATTTCTTGCATAGTAGAACATCAATATCGGTAGCCAGCCATGCTAAAAAATACTTCGTGAGATTATTGGATGCTGATTCCTATTCCAATGAGAGAAAAAGGACAAAAAATCAAGATGAAGATCGAAAACACTTGATTTCTTGTGTTTTTTATTCTCTCATTTAAATTGGAATGATTATCCAATAATCTCATGAAGTTAGTATAATCATGACTAGCAATTTGTATTGATGTTTCACTAGGCAAGAAATCCTAGCAATAATAATAAAAATGCTTACTAACTAAAATGGGCAAAGTTCAGTTTGAAAATAAATAAAGAAACTTCATGTAATATGTATTGGGGTATAATGTTCAGGGTTTTATATATATATATATATATATATATATATATATATATAAATATAAGAATTGGATGACGGAATTGGGAAGGAAAAGGGTTGTAAATATAGTAAGAGATTAATTATTATTCAATTTTTGACTCATGGTCAAATGAAAATAAAGTAAATATGAAAAGATAACAATTATTATTTGGTTTTTGACTCATTGTCAAATTAAAATAAACTAAATAGAAATATATTAATTATTATTTGATTTTTGACTCATAGTCAAATGAAAATAAAGTAAATTAGAAAGATATTAATTATTATTCAATTTTTGACTCATGGTCAAAGGAAAATAAAGTAAATATAGAAAGATATTAATTATAATTGGGTTTTTTTTATCGGTCAAATGAAAATAAAGTAAATGTAAAAAGATATTAATTATTATTTGATTTTTGACTCGTGGTCAAATGAACTAGAATCTATTTACTTGTGTATTCTTATACAATCATATATTTATTTATTGCATGTTTATTCAATTAAATGCATATTCGATTGAAGGTTTATTCAATAAATTGTGTAAAGAATATTCATAATACAGTGTATTTATAATACTCCCATTTTGAGTTCATTTAATAGATAATGTGTCTTACTAAAAAATTTACTAGAAAAAAATTAGTAAGAAAAAATATTAGTAAAGAAAAAAAAACAATGCATATAGTAATAAACATTTGCCCGTTGCCTTATTAAAAATATTATCAGAAAAAATTGAGTGGGATAAAATATTAATTAAAAAAAGTAGTACAATGCATAATTTACTTCCTCCAATAAAGTTTGTGATTCAGATGGTTAATCTTCGTATTCCGATCTTGTATACCATCTTCTCAAGAGTTGAACTTAGTAAGAATTCGATGATTAAATTCATTAGATTATCACCGGAAAGAATTTGTTGTATATGAATATCACCATTCTTCTAAAGATCATGTGTGAAGATAAATTTTGGTGAAATGTGTTGCGTTCTATCTTCTTTTTTGAAGCATCCTTTTAATTGGCTATGCATGCATCATTATCTTCAAATAGAACTATTGGGACTTTGCTATCACATTTTAGGCCACATGTTTCGTTGATGAAATGTATCGGATTTCAATCATATACATTCTCTAGTTACTTGATGAATAGCTATTATCTCAGTATGATTTTAAGAAATAGCAGTAATTGATTATTTTGTAGATCATTATGATGTAACACTACTTTTGAATATAAACAAATAACATGTTTTCATATCGAACTGTCAACTTCTACAAGTACAAGTACCCTTCTTACTTGGTCAACAATAAACCTAGCATCACCCTCATTAATCTCAAATTCAGAATCCCCATTCGATAATATTTTACACCTCCCAGTGACATTTTTATTTTCTTCTAAAATTAACCTTGCCACCAAAAAGATATATGTTATGCAAGTATTAACAAATCTCCTCATAATGGCATGCTTATTCATAATCTTATGTATGATTTTCTCTAACGTAGTAATAATTGACTTATGTATAGGATTGATTATCCAAAAATATAAAGATTTCACACATGTTATTTTCAACATCATATTTAGAAGATGTAGAAAAAAAGACCCCGCAACAAAATTCTTTATTATATGCTAATAGCTCTTCACATATACCTTCATCAGATTTTGCAAGTTTTTCAAGTTCATCTTTCAACTTCACTTCATATGAAGCCTTAACACAAAGCAAAAAATATGTTCTTCTTTCTTCCTTTTTCCAATTTATGGACCAATTAGACCATACATGTCTATCACACCTTTTGTGCTCTACATTAGTGTCACGACCCAGACCGCCGTGATTGGAACCCGTACTAACCTTCTAGTGAGAGAACCACTACCACAACCCGACTAAGAAACTTAAAGAAACTAAACCATTTAAAGATATGGAAGCAGATTTAAATGATGAATTAAGTACTGAGTTCCCATAAACTCATAATGTTTAACAAAAACAACCAAGCATAAACCTCGCGGAAATTGAACCCCTAGACCTGAAAGTCATTGTACCAAAATTTACAAATCAACAAGTTTAAGAAAAAGGGGATGCAACCCCGGAAGCCAAACATAATAAAAAGTCTGAATATAGTCTGAGTTTGAAAAGAATGGACTAAACTAATGATGGATCTATGGCAGCCTGAATGAACTGGCTCACCCTCGACCCCGGTCTCAGTCAATGATCTCCTAGATGGGGTCTGTCAGTAGCCACTCGAAGATGCCATGTACTCAACAAGGAAAGAGCAAGTAATTACAACACAGTAAACACACATATACATGATACATAATTCAGTTATCATTTTAGGAGCAATTTTCAATTCCATAGTATTAACAACAAGTAGATATGACAGTTATAATGCCCCTCCCATGAAATCCACACCCAAACTGTTAGTGTGTCGGAACGTGACAATCGATCCAATTTATATTTGTCGGAACGTGACATCCGGTCCAATATATATGTTGGAACGTGACAACCGGTCCAATATATGTGTTGCAACGTGAAACCTAGTCCAGTCAGCACAACCACAACCACAATCACACCCATAATGAACAATGAACATACTCACACAGTCAAGTAACAGGTTCATGGCATGTAATTGTTCATACTTAGTCATTCCATGGAGCAATTAAGAGGCATATATAACACAACAGGAAGTCGAACCATCACCTACCTCGAAACCAATCTTGAACACTCCTAAGATACTTGAGCCTTCCCTTTCCGGAGTCTTTTAGTTTGTTCTTGGTCTAAAACAAGTAATGAATGCAAGGATCAATAAACAAGACCTAATTTACCCAGATTATAACAAAATATCAACCCAAGGCCAAACCCATGATCCTAATGCTCAACTAGGGCTTTTCCCACCATTAACTTCAGGCCAAAACCCTCCCCCAACGATAATTAACAAGGATTCTAAGTTCTAAGAATAGAAATACAGATTAGGGGAGTAATTAAATTACCTTTTGGCATGAAACTTCATGAAAATTTGATGAGAAACTTTCCTAGGTCATACTTTAGCTCTTAAGAATGAGGTTTTGTAGAAAATAACGTTCTTGGGGTTTTTTTCCCCAATTTAAGTCACGATTGGCCCGCCACAGCGGCCCCGCCCTGGCGGGATTGATCCCTCCCTAGCGGATTTCACAAAGAAACAAACTCGTAATTTGAGTTCCAAGTGCCCATTTCGCAACACACCCTCTAACCTTGACGTTCTAAAACTACTATTTCACGCCAAGATCAGTTTTGGGAGTTCTACTCGCCCGAATTCAATTTTGTAAAGCTGTACAGGCTCCTTAACATCTTGTCTATGCATTCACGTGATCAAACTTATAATTAAATCCCCATCCATTACCGGATTTCCCTAGACCTCACATGGCTCAGATTTCATCCAAGTTTGGCCTAGGCGGGAAATTTCCAAGTTACTACTTAGAAATTCTCTGGCCCAAATTCCTTCCCCATTGGCTTTTCCATAACGACGGGAACAGGTCGTTACAATAGATACCAATTTATCCATCACTCATCCCCGAGTGATAAACTAGGAGAACTCGGCTAAGGCAAGAGTAGAGTAGTACCTCAATCGTTGAATAACTGGGGATACTTGGCTCGCATGTCCTTCTCGATTTCCCAATTAGCTTCCTCAACTGGACGATCCTTCCATTGAACTTTCATATAATTTATTTCCTTGGTCCTCATCTTTTAGACATCGCGATCAAGAATTGCAATTGGTTCCTCCTCATATTGAAGGTCTTTGTCTAACAAAATTGAGTCCCACTTTATGATTTAATCTTCGTCCCCATGATTCTTCTTCAACATGGACACATGAAAAATTGGATGGACTCCAGATAGGCTAGGCGGTAAAGAAAACCTATATGCCACTGGCCCTACACAGTCAAAAATCTCAAATGGCCCGATGTATCAAGGACTAAACTTGCCCTTCTTTCTAAATCTCATCATCCCCTTTATGGGTGACACTTTTAGAATAACTTTCTCACCAGCCTAAACTATCATGTCCCTTACCTTACGATCTGCATACTTTTTATGTCGACTCTGGGCTGCTAGAAGCTTAGCTTGGATGCTTCTTACCTTATCCTGAGCATCTTTAACCAAATCAACCACCAAAGGTTTCACATCTCCATCCTCAAACCACCTTATGGGTGATCTACATCCCCCCCCCATAAGGTGCCTGGAACGGTGCCATGCCAATGCTGGAGTGGTAACTATTATTATAGGTGAATTCACACAAAGGTAGGAACTTATCCCAATGCCCTCCAAGGTCAATCACGCATGCCCTCAACATGTCCTCTAACACTTTAATAGTTCACTCTGACTTCCATCCATCTGTGGATGGAAGGATCTGCTAAAAATGAGTTGAGTGCCCAACTCCTCATGCAACTTTCCCAAAACTTGAATGTGAATTGTGTACCACGGTCTGAGATGATGGAAAGGGGCACCCCATCCAGCCTCACTATCTCATTCACATAAACATTAGCCAACTATGGAGCATTATAGTCTACTCTTACTAGAATGAAGTGGGCTGACTTGGTCAGTCTGTCAACCACCACCCAAATAGTTTCAAACATCCCCAAGGTCTTGGGAAGACCAACCACAAAATCTATAGCTATCCTTTCCCACTTCCATTCAGGGATTGGCATTCGCTGAAGCAAACCTGTAGGCCTTTGATGCTCATACTTTACTTGCTGACAGTTTTGGCACTTAGTCACAAACTCAGCTATGTCTTTCTTCACGACAGGCCACCAATAAAGTCGTTTCAAATCTTGGTACATCTTGGTCACACCCGGATGAATGAAATACCACAAACCATGGGATTCTATCAACATCTTCTGAATCAAGCCATCCACTCGGGGAAAACAAATTCTTCCCCAAAAACTGAGCACACCACCCGCATCAAGAGCCGCATCTTGTACCTTGTCAGGCACTATCTTCTTTCTGAGATCATTCAAACTCTCATCCTCAAACTGCTTGGCCTTGATATCCTCAATGAATGTGGGCCTAACCTCAATGTTGGCTAACCCCCCCACCTTTCTCTAAGATGCCCAACTGCATGAACTTAGACTCCCAGGTCTGAATCTCCTTGGCCAAAGGTCGCTTGGACACACCTAAGCAAGCTAGACTACCCATACTCACTGTCTTCCGACTTAATGCGTCGGCCACCACATTAGCCTTACCCGGATGATACTGGCTGGTAGCATCATAATCCTTGAGTAACTCCATCCACCTTCGTTGTCTCAGATTCAGGTGCTTCTGAGTGAATACATATTGTAGACTACAATGATCAGTAAACACCTCACACTTGACACCATAAAGGTAATGTCGCCTGATCTTGAGAGCAAACACTACCGCTGCCAACTCCAAGTCGTGCATCGGGTAGTTTCTCTCATTCACCTTCAGCTGCCGCGATGCATAAGCTATGACATTTCTATCTTGCATCAACACAACACCCAAGCTAGAATGTGAAGGATCAAAATAAATAATAAAATATTTACCTTCCATCGGCAGTGTGAGAAAAGGTGATGTGGTCAGAAGTGTCTTGAGCTTTTGGAAGCTCTCTTCACATTTGTCAGTCCACTCGAAAGGCACCTCCTTTTGGGTCAGCCTTGTTAAGTGTGTGGCTATAGAAGCAAAAAATTTCACAAACTGTCGATAGTAGCTGGCGAGCCCCACGAAACTCCTAACTTCAGTCACAGAGCTAGGTCAGACCTAGTTCTTAACTGCTTCGATATTTTTGGGATCTACCATTACCCCTTCCTTTGAAACCACATGCCCCAAAAAGGCACCTGAAGTCAACCAGAACTCACACTTGGAAAATTTTGCATACAACTTTTATTTTCCAAGGACACCCAAAATAATACGAAGATAGTCAGCATGTTCTTCCTTACTCTTCGAATAAACCTAAATTCCATCAATAAAGACGATAACAAAAGAATCCAGGAATGGTTTGAACACACCATTCATCAAACTCATAAAGGTTGCAGGTATATTGGTCAACCCAAACGACATCACTAAGAACTCATAGTGCCCATAGCGGGTCCTGAATGCCGTTTTGGGTACATCCACAGGCCTAATCTTTAATTGATGGTAACAAGACCTTAGGTCAATTTTAGGGAAAACTGATGCACCCTGCAACTGGTCAAAGAGATCATCTATCTGAGGCAATGTATACTTTTTTCGAATGGTGACCCTATTCAACTATCGGTAGTCTATGCACATCCTCATACTACCATCCTTCTTCTTAAGAAACAAGACAAGAGCACCCCTTGGGGAAGCACTAGGACAGATGAAACCTTTATCAAGAAGCTCCTGGATTTGAGCTTTAAGCTCTCTCAATTCTGTCGGAGCCATGCGATAAAGAGGAATGGAGATGGGGAGAGTGTCTGGCTCCAATTCAATGCAGAAATCTATATCCCTATCCGGAGGCATACCAGGTAAATCGGTAGGAAATATTTCCTTGAATTCAGACACTACATAAATAGACTCAATAGAGAGAGACTCAACATCAACATCCCGAATATGAGCCAATTATGCCAAACACCCCTACCCTACCAGTTTCCTAGCCCGAACGAAAGATATGACCTTAGCTGCATTAGGCATGTACACCCCTTCCACTCTCACTTTTCCCTACCCAAGATCTCTAGAATTACAATCTTAGCATTACAATTAAGCACAACATAATAGGGGGACAACCAAGTCATGCCTAAGATTATATGAAAGTCAGTCATATCTGGAATAACCAAATCAGTCCAAGTTTGAAAACCCATAAACAGGACAGACAAGCACGATATACATGGGTGACTATGACAGACTCCCCAACTAGGGTAGAAACATGGATGGGGCATCAAGCACATCACAAACCGCATCAAATCCCAAGGAAAACTGAACTAACATATATGAATAAGTAGAACCCGGATCAAACAAAACAGTAGCCATCCGGTCACAGACAAGAATAGTACATGTTATCACAACATCAGACGCCTCAGCCTCAGTCTTTCCTGGAAAGGCATAAAACTGAGCCCTGCCATCTTGACGGGTAACCTCCTTGCCTGGCTGCACTGCTTCTCTACCTGCATTACCATTTCCACGGCCTCCACGGCCTTCACAGCCTTGCTGATTTCCTCTTCACCCACCTTGTGGACATCCTCTACCATTACTATTGTTGCCCGCTGGTACCACTGTTCTACTCTACTGTTGCACGGGGTCAGGCATGCAGATATGGGGATAATATGTCCTCATATGTCCAGGTTCTCCACAATTGTAACAACTGCTGTCAAAAGATGGCCTACTTCCAAACGCAGGTGCGGCTCCCTGAATATCCTGAATAGGATTCTGCTGTGGAGTTCCCGAGTAACCACCCGTAGAAGTGGGAATGGCTAACTAAATTGGTCGGGCTGCAATTGTCGACCTACCTGAACCTCTGGAGTAGGAACCATGAAAGTTACTTGTGTTCTTAGGCTTCTTAGCCAAAGCCTTGGCCTGTCCATCACGTCGAACTCCTTTCACTTTCTTCATAAAGTCTGTTACCTCGTTAAAACTTTTACCTACAGAGGTCACCAAATGCATACCTGCGCCTTTTATACACACGAGCCTTCCTCATTGGCGATTTTAATATAGCCCCAATGTTCAACTCTGTTGGCGTCATCATGACGTATACTAGATACACTCTTTCCCAGGTGATGTCTGTTTAATGCAGCCCCGATATCAAACAATTCATCACAATCTTAAGCTAGACTCGAGCCTCCCTAATCATGTGAGCGTATGGAAGAGATTGGTGATATGTCTTCCCGATTTGTTTGGTCCATTGCACCATGGACTGAGGGCCACAAAGAGTGTGTCGAATGGCCCGATACAGTGGGCAAATGTTCAGCCCTGTGAGCACCAGTAGATCGGTGTCCTGTGACGTACCAACTATGTCATTGATAATCGTAGGAGTGAGAGGCACATCCACACCCCACACCTTCACAAAATGGGAGCGGGACTCCGTAGCCCAGTTGGTGTAGAACTCCCAAACCATGTGCAAGTTACACTCACTAGGCTCCGCAAATATGAACTCCATGTGTAATTCTCGAATCTGCCTTAGTATCCTAGGAAACTCCCGGGCCAAGCTATCCCTGCCAATGCAAAACATCAGAAAAATATGTAGCCTCGATGTGCTTTTTTCCACCATGTTTTCCCTTCCTTAGTCACTGCGCGCACCCCGAACCTCCTGGTTTAACCCTTGGGTAGTGCAATGGCAGGGGGTACATTCCCCCACTTCGAACCCCGTTTCCTCTGGTTAGAGGTTGCCACTTCTTTTCCGAGTTTGTGGGTGCCTGACATGATTGCCTGCAAACAAATGCCAATTCAACTCAAGCAACCTACACAACAGTGAAAGACATGGGTGGTGTGCAAACACCACCCCACACTTATTTCAATGCATTCTCCAACCTAGGTACTCATACTTCCCACAGGCGAACAAACATACCCTATAGCAAAACAAACTACTACCCATTCAAATGTCGCATGCAACTATCAGTGCTACTCAAGACTTCACAACAAACAACTCATTCAACCATTTCAGAACAAAGAATCACACAATAGCGATCAAAGAAAGTTTCTACTTAGAATTCGAAATCCCACACAAGTTACATGAAGCAAACGATTTCATCCAATCATAATTACTCACAACTCATATGCCCTCAACAAAAGGTATATTCTACTCAAGACTTCGAATTACCCCTAGCATCGTGGACAAACGATCTTATTCTACCATCACCCCCGAATTGTTTTTTCACAAAAACACATGCATACATTCATATCTGCAACACGACTCAAACAATAGCCAGCAAACAGAAACATCGAATCCAAAATTCAAACCACCGAATATGGTTTCAAACCATGTACAAGCAACCTCCAAATCACCTTATACCCAATTTTAGGCAACAGTCAGTTAGATCTACTCAAGACTTCGAACTAACCAGTATAACACACATATAGGACTTCTCTTTCACCCTAAATCAAAACTAGAACTACTCATTACACAAAGAAGACTACAACAACCTTCACCATCAACAATAACGCACAATCGAGCAAAATTAAAGTAGAAAACATACTTGAGACGTTGAGTAGGAGAGAAAAAACGAGATGGATGGACATAAATCATTTCCACGTTATGGATTTGTGCGAGAGAATTCACAAGGGACAAGGGGAGGGGAATAATCGCAATGAAAGGGGAGAATAATGGGGGATTAAGGACATATTTGGGTATTAAAAGGGGATGATTCGAGTGAATTCTTAAAGAAAATGGGTAAGACCCGTTTAATTAAATGAAAATTGAATTTTGGTACCTTATGGTGCGACGCAGAAGTGGTACGGACCACTCTGCCTCGTTCTAGAAAATTAATTCCAGACGAGGAAAAATTATTTACCCAACTCCGCAATGTGGCTCCATCACGGATGGTTCTGCCTCGCGAATTTAATTTATCCCCAGTGGAATTGAAAAAATGTCCAGGCTCCACGAAGCGCTTATGTTACGGATCCCTCTTATTTTTTATGAAAATTTGAATTCTCGTCGAATCCAAAAAAAAATCCCTCCTCCGCGACGTGTGTTTAATATGGAGGGTTCTACATTGCCAAAAAAAATTAATTTTTAGCGAGGAAAAAATTGCAGGCCCCTCCGCGACTCACCATGGGCGCTAAAATCTCTTTCCTGCACATTTCAACCACAACACCCATTAGTAAACACACGATGAGTTGCCTCCCATCCAACACCATAGTTTTGGTCGTGGCATGACTCATATTTTTGTGTTTTTCTTGATTTATTGCTCTCTTTTTTAAAAACTAATTCCTATGAATTGAACTACAAAAACAAAAGAATAACATCCTAACTATTACAAGAGGTCACGGGTTGCCTCCCGTGAAGCGCCTGATTTAACATCACGGTACGACCTAGCTCATGACTTACTCATCATTCAAGGTGAGCGCTTCAAGCTCACGATCAACATCATCCCCGAAGTAGTGCTTCACTCGTTGCCCATTTACGAGGAAATTAGAGCTCTTATCCTTATTTCTTAGCTCCATAGCTCCATATTGAGTCATCCTCAACATTTCAAATAGTCCACTCCACTTAGAACGAAGTTTTCAGGGGAACAACTTCAATCTTGAATTAAACAACAACACTAATTGACCAGGCTCAAAGGTTAGTGACACAATATGCTTGTCATGCCACCTCTTGGTCTTCTTTTTGAATAATTTGGTATTTTCATATGCGTGGAGCCTAAATTTCTCTAACTCATGCAGTTGCGTTATCCTTTTCTTTCTTGCCAACTCCGTATCCAGATTCAAATTCTTGGTTGCCCAATACGCTTTATGCTCCAATTCCGCTGGAAGGTGACATGCTTTTCCAAACACCATTCAATAAGGAGAAGTCCCTATCGGTGTTTTGTATGCAGTCCTGTATGCCCACAAAGAATCATCTAACTTCTCAGCCCAGTCTTTCCTTTGCGCATTCACAGTCTTTTGCAGGATTTGCTTCACTTTCCGATTAGACACTTCCACTTGCCCACTAGTTTGGGGGATGATAAGGTATAGCTACCTTGTGTCTCACTCCATATTTTGCCAACAGATTTTGCACTGAACTGTTAATAAAGTGCGTACATCCATCACTTATCATGACCCTTGGAGTTTCGAACCTGGTGAAGATGTGCTTCCTGATGAACTTCACTACCACATTTGCATTATTGGTAGGTAGAGAAACTGCTTCCACCCACTTGGACACATAGTCCACTGCCACTAGGATATATTGGTTTCCATGGGAAGATGGGAATGCTCCCATGAAGTCTATCCCCGAGACATCAAAGATCTCAACTTCAAGGTTGTTGCTCAATGGCATCTCATGCCTTCTAGAAATAGTGCCCATCCTTTGACACTGATCACAACCCTTCACAAACACTGCAGCATCTGTAAATAAAGTAGGCCAAAATAAACCAGATTGCAATACCTTATGTGCAGTGCATTCGCCTCCGTGGTGTCCACCATATGGCGAAGAGTGACAACTCTCCAACACTTGTACTTCCTCATGTCCATCTACACACCTTCACACCATTTGATCAGGTCCCTGCTTGAATAAGAAGGGATCATCCCATATATAAAAATGTGCCTCATACTTCAGCCTCTGCTTTTGATGTGTTGAGTCCCCAAGTGGAAATAAACCACTTACCAGAAAGTTCACAATGTCAGCATACCAAGGTACCTGAGCAAGATCTAAGGCTAGTAATTGCTCATCAGGGAAATCTTCATGAATTTGTCGTTCATTCCTCACATGAGATGAGTCCTCAAATCTAGATAGATGATCAGCTATTTGGTTTTCAGTCCCCTTCCTATCTTTAATCTCCAAATCAAACTCGTGTAAGAGAAATATCCACCTAATTAGCCTCAGCTTCACATCCTTGTTGTTGAATAAGTACCTGATTGCAGCATGGTCAGTGTAAACAATAACCTTGGTGCCTTCCAAGTACGACCTGAATTTGTCAAAGCAAACACTAATGCTAGCATCTCTTTCTCAGTGACAATATTATTAGACTACGCTGCATCAAGTGTCTTGCTAGCAGAGTAGATGGAATGAAACATCTTATATTTTCGCTGCCCAAGCACTGCACCAACCGATGTATCACAAGCCTCACACATGAGCTCGAATGGAACTCCATACCTGGGTATATACCCTGCAAAATATCTACCAATGGCAAATTAATATGAACTTGCTTTACAAAAGAAAGAAACTTACCAAAACATTCATCCTCCTTTTGTGTTTTAAACTTTTGAGGGAATGGAGGAGGTGGTTTCACTATTGGTTACACTCTTTCTTCTTGTGCAACAACCTCACTCTCTTTAGGTTCACTCGCCTTGCTAGCAGATTCAGTATTTCTTTTCTTTGGGGCCAACTCCTCCAACTGCAAACCATTATGTGTACCTACCGCATTTACCTGCTTGGGATTAGGATCAGTGTTTCTCGGCAAACCTCCTTGGGGTCGTGAGTTCTGGGAACTAGCAAACTACCTGAATTGTTTCTCCACGTTTTGTGTAGCTAGCTGATTATTTCTCACATCAGCAGCTAACTGGCTTGATCAGCCATGATCTTCTTCAACATCTCTTCCATGCTCATGTTATTTGGCTGCTCCCGTTGGACTTGTGGTTGATACTCATGTTCATTCCCCTAGGGTCTATACTGATTCTACCCTTGAGCCTGATTTTGATTACCTCCCCAGGAAAAATTTGGATGATTCCGCCAACTAGGATTGTAGGAGTTTCCATAGTTCTGTTGGACACATCCTCGTTGTGCATTTCTTACAAAATTCACAGAATCCGGGTTTACACCACATACCTCTGCACTATGATCACCTCCTCCACAAATTTCACACCAAGTTGGTGGTTGTTGGATCGCATTCACCTAAGATGGTTGTTGTCCTAGTGATAAGTTGTTGAAGTGAGTGTTCATCATGTTCTACATTGCAACAATTTGTGCAGTTAAGGTAGTCACTGCATCTACCTCCAACATTCTCACAGTTTTTTGTATCATGGGTTTAGCTCCTCCTCCGTTCCACTCGGGGTTACCCTATGAAATCATGTTCAGCAAGGTGAATAATTCAGCATAAGTCTTCTCCAAAGCATGTCCACCTGCAGCTGAATCAAGTAAAATCTTAGTGTTAGGATCCAATCCTTCAATGAAGGTATGGACCAACACCTCGTTAGCCTGATGATGATGTGGACAGCTCATCAACATCGATTTAAACATGTCCCAAGCCTGGTACAAGTTCTCTCCTCCTTTTTGATGGAAACTCAGTATGTCGCTCCGTAACTTAGCCATTTTCCTAGATGGAAAAATCTAATAAGGAACTTTTGTGCTAGATCGTCCTAGGAGGTAATGGAGTTAGCAGGCTCAGAATACAACCATCTTTTTTCTTCCGCCAATAGAGAAAAGGGAAATAAAGTAAGCCTCACGTAATCCACATTCACTCCAGCTGGAGTGTAAGTATCACTGATCTCGAGGAAATTCTGGATATGGACTATCAGATCCTTATGTGATAAACCAGTGAATTGTCCATTCGTGTGCAATAGTTGCACCATACTCTGCTTCAGTTCAAATCTTCCACCAGCTTCAGGTTTCTGAATGCATGAAGTCACATTGGTGGTACATTGAATTTAAGGTTTCTATATTTATTCGTAAATTTTTGGTGTTAATATTATATTTTTTTATATATTTTTCCTATTTTTTATTAATTAATTACTCAGTTTCAAGATTTACAAAAAAAAATTAAAAATTAAAAAAATTATTGAAATTGTTGAATTTAAGGTTACAATATTTATTTGTGAATTTTTAGCATTAATTTTATATTTTTTTCATATTTTTCCTATTTATTATTAATTAGTTACTCATTTTTGGGATTTACCGAAAAATAAAAATTTAAAAAATTATGAAATTGTTTAATTTAAGGTTTCTATATTTATTTGTGATTTTTTGACGTTAATTGTATATTTTTATCATATTTTTCCTATTTTATATTAATTAATTATTCATTTTTAGGATTTACCGAAAAAAATAAAAATAAAAAAAATTATTGAAAACTATATTTTTATATATAAAAAAGTTATTTGTGGAAGTTAATATGTGTTTGTACCTTAATACATGCATAATTGGGTCAAACGATGTCGACTCCTCTAGGTCAGAATCCGCGCAACAAAATCAAAAGCCCCAAGTGGGCCACGCATCGGACGTGGCATGTGGGCATCAGGCAAGCGGCGTCGGCCAACGACATCCTGCATTTACCAAGGCCTGCACGCATCAGCTATGGCGTGTGCGCATCGGCTGGGCATTACCGGTCGTGGTCTGCGCGCATTGTCAAAGGCCTACATGTATCAATCGTGGCATGTGTGTATCTGGCAAAAGACGTCTGCCAATTACATGCACCATCCACCAAGGCCTAGATGCATCAGTCGTGTGGGTTGTGGCCTGCGCGCATTGGCCAACGACAAGCGACAACGGCCAAGGCCTGCACGCATCAACCGTGGCGTGTGCACATCTGCTGGGCGACATTGGCTGGGGCTTGCGCGAATCGGTCGTGCGATGTCGGCCAACGGCAGGCAGCATCAGCCAAGGCCTGCAAACATGTGACGTGGCATGTGCGCAACGGGAAAACGACATCGGCCAACGATAGGCGACATCAGCCAAGGCCTGCACGCATCCGCCGTGGCGTGTGCACATCGGCTGGGTGACATCTGAGTCAGCCAACGGTAGGCGGCATCAGCCAAGGCCTAGGCGCATCTGATGTGGCATGTGTGCATATGGCAAGCGACGTCGGCCAATGGCAGACCCCAATAGCCAATGCCTGCACGCATCAGCCGTGGCGTGTGCGCATCGACTGGGAGACATCAGCGTCAGCCAACGACAGGCTGCATAAACCAATTTTTACACACATTTGACATGGACTATGCGCTTCAGGCAAGTGACGTTGGCCAACGGCAAGCGTCATCGGCAAGGTGATATTGGTCGTGGACTGCCTGCATCGGTCATGGCCTGTGCACATCTCTCAACCGACGTCAGCCGTGAACTACCTGCATCGACCGTGGCCTGTGCACATCGCTTAGTCGTCATTGGGCGTTGCCTGCCTGCATCACCCTAGGCCTGCACACATCGGTCAGCCAACGTCAGGCGTGACCGGCACGCATCTCCCTTGGCCTGCACACAACAGTCACCCTTCGTCGAATGTGGCCTGCCCATATCGCCTTTGGCCTGCACACAACCGTCAGCCGACGTCGAACGTGGGCTGCCACTATCATCTGTGGCCTGCAGACATTGGTCAGCAGATGTAGAACGTGGCCTGCCAGCACCGTCCATAGCCTACTCACATCGGTTTGCCGACGTCAGATGTGACATGGTCGCATCGTTCATGGCCTGCACACATCGGTCAGCAGATGTCAAACGTTCCTGCCAGCATCATCCGTAGCCTGCACACATCGATATGCCGACGTCTGACATGGCCTGGCCGCATCGTTTGTGGCCTGCACAACTTGGTCAGCCGACGTTGGACGTGGCCTGCCCGCATCGCCTTAGGCCCGCACACAATAGTCAGCTGACGTCGGACGTGGGATGCCACTATCATCTTTGGCCTGCACACATCGGTTAGCCGACGTCGGATGTGGGCTGCCAATATCGTCTGTAGCCTGCACATATCGGTCTTCCGACGTCGGACCTGGCCTGGCTGCACGTTCCTGGATTGCACACATCGGTCAGCCGACATCAAGCGTGGCCTGCCAGCATCGTTCGTAGCCTGCACACATCGGTCTGTCGACGTCAAACGTGGCCTGGCCGCATCATTTGTGGCCTGCAAAACTTGGTCAGCCGATGTCGGACGTGGCCTGCCCGCATTTTCTTTGGCCTGCACATAATGGTCAGCCGACGTCGGACGTGGGCTGCCACTACCGTCTGTGGCCTGCACACATCGGTCAGCCGACGTTAGACGTGGCCTGTCAACATCGTCCATAGCCTGTACACATCGGTCTGCCGACGTCGGACGTGGCCTGGCCGCATCGTCCGTAGCTTGCACACTTCTATTAGCTGACACAGACGTGGCCTGCCAGCATCGTCCGTAGCCTACACACATCGGTCTGTTGACGTCAGACATGGCCTACCCGCATCGTCTGTGGCTTGAACCTGTTAGACGAGCGATGTCGCACGCGGCGACATTGGTCGAGGTCTAGTCGACAATATGCAGATATCCATGACGTATAAAAATTAAAAGAGTGTGAACCACCCTTCATGCAAACAACATATTCATCTATTTTCCATAGTCTATTCTCAATGTTTCCGCCTCACGTGTTTCATTCGTACCAATATTCATTATGTTTACGGTTCGTACGGTATTCAAACATCTTTTATTTGTACTAATATATATTGTGTCATTAGTTTCACATGTTTAGAAGTGTTTTCGAGCATTTTCATAATTTTCTTACTTTAATTCATATTTTTTATTTATTTGTACGGTTTTTTATTTTTTACGTCACATTTTAAAAATTAAAATTTATGAAATTATTGAATTTAAGGTTACTATATTTATTTGTGAATTTTTTGCATTAATTTTTTTTTTTTCATATTTTTCCTATATTTTATTATTTATTACACATTTTTGGGATTAACCAAAAAGATAAAAATTAAAAAAATTGTTAGTTGAATTTAAGGTTACTATTTATTTGTGAATTTTTGGGGTTAATTTTATATTTTTTTCATATTGTTCCTATTTTTAATGAATTAATTACTCATTTTCGAGATTTACCAAAAAGAATAAAAAAAAATTTTTTTTATGAATTTATTGAATTTAAGATTTATATATTTATTTGTGAATATATGGCATTAATTTTATATTCTTTAATAATTTTCCTATTTTTTATTAATTAATTACTAATTTTCTAGATTGGCCGAAAAAATGAAAATTAAAAAAAATGAAATTATTGAATTTAAGGTTTCTATATTCATTTGTGAATTTTCGGTGTTAATTTTATATATTTTTCATATTTATTCCTATTTTGTATTAATTAATTATTTTTTAATTAATTACAAAGTTTTGAGATTTACCAAAAATAATAAAAATTAAAAAAATTATTGAATTTGTTGAATTTAAGGTTACTATATTTATTTGTGAATTTTTGGAGTTAATTTTATATTTTTTTTCAAAATTTTTCTATTTATTATTAATTAATTACTTCTTTTTGGGATCTGCCGAAAAAGAAAAATAAAAAATAATTTATTAAATTGTTTAATTTAAGTTTTATGTATTTGTTTGTGAATTTTTGGCATTAATTTTGTAGTTTTTCATAATTTTCTTTGTTTTTATTAATTAATTACACAGTTTTGGAATTTACCAAAAAATTTAAAAATTAAAAAAATTATTGCAATCGTTGATTTTAAGGTTACTATATTTATATGTGAATTTTTTGCGTTAATTTTATATTATTTTCATATTTTTCCTATATATTATTAATAAATTACTCATTTTCGGGATTTGACGAAAAAATTATAAAATTGTTTAATTTAAGGTTTCTATATTTATTGGTGAATTTTTGGCGTTAATTTTATATTTGTTTCATATTTTTCCTATTTTTTATTAATTAATTACTCATTTTCGAGATTTTCCAAAAAAATAAAAATAATCTTTAAAAACAAATTGTTGAATTTAAGGTTTATATATTTATTTGTGAATTTTGGGCGTTAATTTTATAACTTTATCATAATTTTCCTATTTTTTATTAATTAATTAGTCATTTTCGAGATTAACCAAAAAAAATGTTGAAAATTATATTTTTATATATATAAAAGTTATTTGTGGAAGTTAATATGTGTTTGTACCTGCAACATGAATATTTGGGTCAAACGATGCTTACTCCTCTAAGTCAGAATCCGCGCAACGGAATCAAGAGCTCCAAGTGGGTCTCACATCAGAAGTGGCATGTGGGCATCGAGTAAGCGGTATCGGCATCAGCCAAGGCCTCCAACGCATCAGACGTGGCATGTGCGCATCTGGCAAACGACGTCGGCCAATGACATGCAACATTATCCAAGGCCTGCAGGCATCAACCACGGCGTGTGCGCATCGGCTAGGCATCACCGGTCGTGGCCTACGCGCATCGGCCAAGGCCTACATGCATCAATCGTGGCATGTGCACATCTGGGAAATGATGTTAGCCAACGGCATGCAACATCAGCCAAGGCCTAGACGCATCAGTTGTGTCGGCTGTGGCCTGCACACATCGGCCAACGGCACGCGACAACTGCAAAGGCCTTCACGAATCAACTGTGGCGTGTGCACGTCGGCTGGGCGACATCGGCAATGCGACATCGGCCAACGGCAGGCAACATCAGCCAAGGCCTGCACGCATCAGCCGTGGCGTGTGCGCATCGGCTGGGCGACATCCGAGTCAGACAACAGCAGGCGGCATTAGCCAAGGCCTGGAAGCATATGATGTGGGCATGTGCGTATCTGGCAAGCGACGTCGGCCAATGGCAGGCACCAGCAACCATGGCCTTTACGCATCAGCCGTGGCGTGTGCGCATCGACTGGGCGACATCGGCATCAGCCAATGACAGGCTGCATCAGCCAATTTTTACACGCATTTGACATGGACTGTGCGCTTCTGGCAAGCGACATCGGCCAACGACAGGCATCATCGGCCAGGCGAAATTAGTCTTGGATTGCCCGCATCTGTCGTGGCCTGTGAATATCCCTCAGCCGACGTCGGTCGTGGACAACATGCATCGACCGTGGCATGTGCACATCTCTTAGTTGTCTTTGGGCGTTGCCTGCCCATATCGCCCTTGGCCTGCACACATCGGTCAGCCAACGTCGGGCATGGCCGGCCAGCATCTCCCTTGGCCTGCACACAACGGTTACCCTTCGTCAGAGGTGGACTGCCCACATCGCCTTTGGCCTGCACACAATGGTCAGCCGACGTCGGACGTGGGCTGCCACTATCATTTATGGCCTGCACATATCGATCAGCCGATGTCGGACGTGGCCTACCAACCGTCCATAGTCTGCACACATCGGTCTGCCGACGTCGGAAGTGGCCTGGCCGCATCGTTCATGGCCTGCACACATCGGTCAGTAGATGTCGAACGTGACTGCCAGCATCATCCGTAGCCTGCACACATCGATCCGTAGCCTTCACACATTGGTCTGCGGATGTTGGACACGTCCTGCCCACATCGTATGTGGCTTGCAATTGTTAGATGAGCGACGTCGCACGCGGCGACATTGGTCGAGGTCTAGTCGACATATGCAGATGTCCATTCCGTACAAAAATCAAAAGAGTGAAACACCCTTCATGCATAACAACATATTCATCTATTTTCCATTATTGATTCGCAACGTTTCAGCCTCACGTGGTTCATTATGACTAATCTTCATTACGATTTTGGTTCGTACGATATTGAAACATCTTTTATTTGTACAAATATGTACTCTATCATTAGTTTCACATGTTTAGAAGTGTTTTCGAGCATTTTCATATTTTTATGACCTTTATTCATTTTTTGAATTTAATTTTATTATTTTTTATTTTTTACGTCACATTTTAAAAATTAAAATTTATGAAATTATTTAATTTAAGGTTACTATATTTATTTATTAATTTTTGGCGTTATTATTTTATTTGTTTCATATTTTTTCTATTTTTAATTAATTATTACTCATTTTTGGGATTTACCGAAAAAAATAAAAATTAAAAGAATTGTTAAAATTGTTGAATATAAGGTTACTATATTTATTTCTGAATTTTTTGAGTTAATTTTATATATTTTTTCATATTTTTCTTATTTTTTTATTAATTAATTATTCATTTTCGGGATTTTCCAAAAAAAATTAAAATAATTCTTTTTTAGAAATTGTTGAATTTATGGATTATATATTTATTTATGAATTTTTAGCGTTAATTTTATATTTTTATCATATTTTCCCCAATTTTTATTAATTAGTTACTCATTTTCAAGATTTGCAGAAAAATAGTAAAATTAATTTTTTTATGAAATTATTGAATTTAGGGTTTCTATATTAATTTGTAAATTTTTGGCGTTAAGTTTATATTTTTTTTCATCCTTTTCCTATTTTTTATTAATTAATTACTCAATTTCGAGATTTATCGAAAAAAAATAAAAATTAAAAAATATTGTTGAAATTGTTGAATTTAATGGTACTATATTTATTTGTGAATTATTGGCATTAATGTTATATTTTTTCTTATTTGTCCTATTTATTATTAATTCATTACTCAGTTTCGGGATTTCCTAAAAAAATAAAAAAAATATTTTTTATTTAATTATTGAATTTAGGGTTTCTATATTTATTTCTAAATTTTTGGAATTAATTTTATATTTTTATCATATTTTTCCTATATTTTATTAATTAATTTCTAATTTCTGGGATTTGCCAAAAAAAAAATTAATTTTGTTTTTATGAAATTGTTTAATTTAAGTTTTCTGTATTTATTTTTGAATATTTGGCGTTAATTTTGTATTTTTTTCGTAATTTTCTTTGTTTTTATTAATTCATTACACAGTTTCAGGACTTACCAAAAGAAATTTAAAATTAAAAAAATTGTTGCAATTGTTGAATTTACGGTTACTATATTTATATGTTAATTTTTGGCGTTAATTTAATATTTTTTTCAAGTTTTTCCTATTTATTATTAATTAATTACTCATTTTCGAGATTTGCCGAAAAGAATTATGAAATTGTTTAATTTAAGGTTTCTATATTTATTTGTGATTTTTTTGCGTTAATTTTATATTTTTATCATATTTTTCCTAATTTTAATAATTAAGTAGTCATTTTCAAGATTTACCAAAAAAGTAAGAATTAAAAAACAATGTAAAAAAATTATATGTTTATATATATAAAAGTTATTTGTGGAAGTTAATATGTTTTGGTACCTTAGAACGTGCATATTTTGGTCAATCGATGCCTACTCCTCTAAGTCAGAATCCGCGCAACGGAATCAAGAGCTCCAAGTGGGCCTTGCATCGGAAGTGGCATGTGGGCATCGGGTAAGCGGCGTCAGCCAACGGCAGGAGGCATCAGCCAAGGCCTGTACGCATCGGACGTGGAATGTGCGCATCTGGTAAACGACGTCGGCCAACGGCATCTAGTATTCGCCAATGCCTGCACACATCAGTCGTTGCGTGTGCGCATCAGCTGGGCATCACCGGCCGTGGCCTGCGCGCATCGGCAAAGGCCTGCATGCATCAATTGTGGTATATATGTATCTGGCAAACGACGTCGGCCTACGACATGCACCATCAGCCAAGGCCTAGACACATCAGCCGTGTCAGCATTGGCCTGCACGTATCAACCGTGGCGTGTGCGCATCCGCTGGGCAACATTGGTTGTGGCTTGCGCCAATTGGCCATGTGACGTCGGCCAATGGCAGGCATCATCAGCCAAGGCCTGCACGCATCTGACGTGGCATGTGCGCATTGGGAAAATGACGTCGGCCAATGGCAGGCGACATCGGCCAAGGCCTGCACGCATCAGCTGTGGCTGTGCACATCGACTAGGCGACATCCGAGTCAGCCAACGGCAGGCGACATCAGCCAAGGCCTGGACGCATCTGATGTGGCATGTGCGCATATGGCAAGCGACTTTGGCCAATGGCAGGCACCAGTAGCCAAGGCCTGCACGCATCAGCCGTGGCGTGTGCGCATCGACTGGGCGACATCGACGTCAGCCAATGATAGGTTGCATCAGCCAATTTTTAAACGCATCTGACATCGACTGTGCGCTTGGGGCTAGTGACGTTGGCCAACGGCACGCGTCATCGGCCAGACTATATTGGTCATGGACTGCCCGCATCAGTCGTGGCCTGTGCACATCTCTCAGCCGACGTCGGCCGTGGACTACCTGCATCGACCGTGGCCAGTGCACATTGCTTAGTCGTTGTTGGGCGTTGCCTGCCCGCATCTCCCTTAGCCAGCACACATTAGTCAAGAAACGTCGGGCGTGGCCAGCCCGCATCTCTCTTGGCCTGCACACAACGGTCACCCGTCGTCAGACGTGGCCTGCCCACATCACCTTTGTCCTGCATCCAACGGTCACCCGACGTAGGACGTTCGGTGCCACTATCGTCTATGGCCTACACACATCGGTCAGTCGATGTCGGACGTGGCCTGCCAATACCATCCATAGCCTGCACACATCGGTCTGCTAACATCGAATGTGGCCTGGTCGCATCGTTCATGGACTGCACACATCGGTCAGCAGATGTTGACCGTGGCTTGCTAGCATCATCTGTAGCCTGCACACATCGATCTGCCGACGTCTGAAATGGCCTGGCCGCATCGCTTTAGGCCTGCACACAATGCTCAGTCGACGTCGATCGTGGGATGCCACTATCTTCTTTGGCCTACACACATCGGTTAGCAGATGTCGGATGTGGCCTGCCAGCATCGTCTATAGCCTGCACATATCGGTCTACCGACATCGGACATGGCCTCGCCGCATCATTCGTGGATTGCGCACATCGGTCAGCAGACATTAGACGTGGCCTGCCAGGATTGTCCGTAGCCTGCACACATCAGTCTGGCAACGACGGACGTGGCCTGGCCGCATCGTTCGTGGCCTGCACAACTTGGTCAGCCGATGTCAGATGTGGCCTGCCCGCATCACCTTTGGCCTGCACACAACGATCAGCTGACGTCGGACGTGAGCTACCACTATCATCCGTGTCCTGCACACATCGGTCAGCCAATGTCAGACGTGGCGTGCCAGCATCGTCTGTAGCCTGAACATATCTATCTGCCGACGTCGCACATGACCTGGCCGCATCGTCTGTGGCCTGCACACATCGGTCAACCGACGTGGGACGTGGCCTGCCAGCATCATCCGTGGCCTGCACACATCTGTCAGTTGACGTTGGACGTGGCCTACTCGCATCGTCTGTGGCTTGAACTTGTTGGATGAGCGATGTCGCACGCGGCAACATTCGTCGAGGTCTAGTCGACAACATGCAGATATCCATGTCGTACAATAATCAAAAGAGTGTGAAACACCCTTCATGCATAACAACATATTCATCCATTTTCCATAATCTATTCTCAACGTTTCCGCCTCACGTGGTTCATTCGTACCAATCTTCATTATGTTTACGGTTTGTACGATATTGAAACATCTTCTATTTTTACATATATGTACTCTGTCATTTGTTTCATACGTTTAGAAGTGTTTCTGAAAATTTTCATAATTTTCTAACTTTAATTCAGTTTTGTATTTTATTTGTATGCTTTTTTATATTTTACGTCACATTTTTTAAATTAAAATTTATGAAATTATTGAATTTTAGGTTACTATATTTATTTGTGAATTTTTGGCGTTAATTTTTTATTTTTTTCATATTTTTCCTATATTTTATTATTTATTACTAATTTTCGGGAGTAACCGAATAGATGGAAATTAAAGAAATTGTTGAATTTAAGGTTACTATATTTATTTGTAAATTTTTGGCGTTAATTTTTTATTTTTTTCATATTTTTCCTATATTTTATTATTTATTATAAAAATTAAAAGAAATTGGTAAAATTGTTTAATTTAAGGTTACTATATTTATTTGTGAATTTTTGGGGTTAATTTTCTATTATTTTTTCATATTTTTCCTATTTTTTATTAATTAATTACTCATTTTCAGGATTTACCGAAAAAATAAAAATTAATTGTTTTTATGAAATTGTTGAATTTAAGATATATATTTATTTGTGAATTTATGACGTTAATTTTATATTCTTATCATAACTTTCCTTTTTTTTATTAATTAATTACTAATTTTTGAGATAGGCCGAAAAATATGAAAATTAAAAAAATTATGAAATTGTTGAATGTAAAGTTTCTATATATATATTTGTGAATTTCGGTGTTAATTTTATATTTTTTTCATATTTTCCTTGTTTCTTATTAATTAATTTTGTTTTAATTAATTACTAAGTTTCAGAATTTACCAAAAAAATTAAAAATTAAAAAAATTGTTGAATTTGTTGAATTTAAGGTTACTATATTTATTTGTGATTTTTTGGCGTTAATTTTGTATTTTTTTCGTAATTTTCTTTATTTTTATTAATTAATTACACAGTTTTGGGATTTACCAAAAATAATTAAAAAATAAAATAATTCTTGCAATTGTTGAATTTAAGGTTACTATATTTATATGTTAATTTTTGGCGTTAATTTTATATTTTTCCTATTTATTATTAGTTAATTACTCATTTTTGGGATTTGCCGAAAATCCTATGAAAATGTTTAATTTAAGGTTTCTATATTTATTTGTGAATTTTTGGCGTTAATTTTTTTTCATATTTTCCCTATTTTTTATTAATTAACTAGTCATTTTCGAGATTTACCGAAAAAAATAAAAATTAAAAAAAATGTTGAAAATTATATTTTTATATATATAAAAGTTATTTGTGGAAGGTAATATGTGTTTGTACCTTAGAACATGCATATTTGGGTCAAACGATGCCTACTCCTCTAAGTCAAAATCCGCGCAATAGAATCAAGAGATCCAGGTGGGTCTCGCATCAGAAGTGGTATGTGGGCATCGGGCAAACGGCGTTGGCCAACGGCAAGCGGCATAAACCGAGGCCTTCAACGCATAGGACGTGGCATGTGCGCATCTGGCAAACGACGTCGGCCAACGGCATGCAGCATTAGCCAAGGCCTACAGGCATCAACCGTGGCATGTGCGCATCGGCAAATGACGTCGTCCAACAGCACGCGGCATCAGCCAAGGCCCGCACGCATCAGTAGTGGCGTGTGCGCATCAACTAGGAGACATCGGAGTCAGCTAATGGCAGGCGGCATCAACAAAGGCCTGGACGCATCTGATGTGGCATGTGCGCATCTAGCAAGCGACGTCGACCAATGGCAGGCACCAGCAGCCAAGGCCTGCACGCATCAGCCCTGGTGTGAGCGCATCGACTAGGCGATATCGGCGTAAGCCAACGACGGGCTGCATTAGACAATTTTTACACGCATCTGACATGGCATGTGCGCTTCAGGCAAGTGACATCGGCCAACGATAGGTGTCATCGGCCAGGCGACATTTGTCGTGGACTGCCTGCATTGGTCGTGGCCTGTGCACATCTCTCTGTCGACGTCGGCCGTGGACTGCCCGCATCGACCGTGGCTTATACAGATCACTTAGTGGTCATCGGGCATTGTCTTCCTGCATCAGCCTTAGCCTGTACACATCGGTCAGCCAATGTCGGGCGTGGCTTGCCCGCATCTCCCTTGATATGCACACAACGGTCACCCGACGTCGAACGTGGTCTGCCCACATAGCCTTTGGACTGCTGACAACGTCAGCCGACGTCCGACGTGGGCTGCCACTATCGTCTGTGACCTTTACACATCGGTCAGCCGACGTTGGATGTGTCCTGCCAGCATCGCCCATAGCCTACACTCATCTGTTTGCCAACGTCGGAAGTTGCCTGGCCACCTCGTTCGTGGCCTGCACACATCGATCAGCCGACGTCGGACGTGTCCTGTCAGCATCGTCCGTAACCCGCACACATCGATCTGTTGACGTCTGACATGACCTGGCCCCATCATCCGTGGCCTGTACACTTCGCCTTAGGACTGCACATAACGGTCAGTCAACGTCGGACGTGGGATGCCACTATCGTTTGTGGCCTGTATGCATTGGTCGGCTGAAGTCGGACGTGGCCTGCCAACATCGTCCGTAGCCTGCACTCATCGGTCTGCCGACGTCGGATGTGGCCTGGCCATATCGATCATGGCCTGCACCTATCGGTCAGCCGATGTTGGACATGGCTTGTCAGAATCATCCGTAGCCTACACACATCGGTCTACTGATGTCGGACATGGCCTAGCCGCATCTTCCGTGGCGTGCACAGCTTGGTCAGCCGACGTCAAATGTGGCCTTGGCCTTCACACAACGGTCAGTCGACGTCGGACGTGGGCTTCCACTATCATCCCTAGCTTGCACACATTGGTCACCCGACGTCGAACGTGGCCGGCCTGCATCGTTTGTGGCCTGCACACATCATTCAGCCGACGTCGGACGTGGATTGCCAACATCGTCTGTGGCCTACACACATTGGTAAGCCGAAGTCAGACGTGGCCTGCCAGCATCGTCTGTCGCCTGCACACATCGGTCTGCCATCGACCGTGGCCTGCATGCATTTTATGTGGCTTGCAATTTTTAGACGAGTGACGTTGCACGTGGCGACATTGGTCGAGGTCTAGTCGACAACATACAGATGTCCATGCCGTACAAAAATCAAAATAGTGTGAAATACCCTTCATGCATAACAACATATTAATCTATTTTCAATTATCGATTCTCAACGTTTCCGCCTCACATGGTTCATTAGTACTAATCTTCATTACGTTTATTGTTCGTACGATATTGAAACATCTTTTATCCGTACAAATATGTACTCTATCATTAGTTTCACATGTTTAGAAGTGTTTTCGAGCATTTTCATATTTATCTGACTCTTATTCATTCTTTTAATTTATTTTTACCGTTTTATAGTTTTTACGTCACATTTTAAAAATTAAAATTTATGAAATTATTGAATTTAAGGTTTCTATATTTATTTATGAATTTTTGGCGTTAATTTTATATTTTTATCAAATTTTTCCTATTTTTTATTAATTAAATACTCATTTTTTTGGATTTACCAAAAAAAGTAAACTTTACAAAAAATGCTGAAAACTGTGCTTTTTTATATTCAAAAGTTATTTGTGAAAGTTAATATGTGTTTGTACCTTAGAACGTGCATATCTGGACCAAACAATGCCTAATCCTCAAAGTCATAATCTGTGCAACGCAATCAAGAGCTCCAAGTGGGACATGCATCGGACGTGCCATGTGGGCATCGGGCAAGCGGCGTCTGCCAATGGCAGGCTGCATCAGCCAAGGCCTGCACGCAAGAGACGTGGCATGTGCGCATATGGAAAACGATGTCGTCCAATGGAATGCAACATCAGCCAAGGCCTGCACGCATTAGCAGTGGCGTGTGCGCATCGGCCAGGCGTCACCAGCAGTGGCCTGTGAGCATCGGCCATAGACAGGAGACATCGCCAAGGCCTGCATGCATCAACCGTGGCGTGTGCATCGGGAAAACAACGTTGGCCAACGACATGCTCTATTAGCAAAGGCTTAGACGCATCAGCCGTGGTGAGTGCGCATCGGCTGTGGCCTGCACGCATCGGCCAATGGTTGGCGACATCGGCCAAGGCCTGCATGCATAAACCATCGTGGCATATGCACATCTGGCAAATGATGTCGGCCAACGACATGCACCATCAGTCAAGGCCTAGACGCATCAGTCGTGTCAGTTGTGGCCTGCGCGCATGGGCCAACGGCAAGCGACATCGGCCAAGGCCTGCACGCATCAATCGTGGCATGTGTACATCTGGCAAATGATGTCGGCCAACGACATGCACTATCAGCCAAGGCCTAGACGCATCAGTCGTGTCGGCTGTGGCCTGCACGCATCTGCCAAAGGCAGGAGTCAATGGCCAAAGCCTGTGCACATCAACCTTGGCCTGAGCGTATCATGTCGGCGACATAGGTTGTGGCCTGTACACATCGGCCATGCTACGTCAGCCAACGACATGCAACATCAGCCAATTATTGCACGCATCTGACGTGGCATGTGCGCATCGGCAAACGACGTCGTCCAACGGCATGCGGCATCAGCGAAGGCCTGCACGCATCAGTCGTGGCGTGTGCGCATCGGCTAGGAGACATCGGAGTCAGATAACAGCAGGCGGCATCAACAAAGGCCTGGACGCATCTAGCAAGCGACGTCAACCAATGGCAGGCACCAGCAGCCATGGCCTGCACTCATCAGCCCTGGTGTAAGCGCATCGACTGGGCTATATCGGAGTAAGCCAACGACGGGCTGCATTAGACAATTTTTACACGCATCTGACATGGCATGTGCGCTTCGGGCAAGTGACATCGGACAACGATAGGTGTCATCAGCCGGGCGACATTTGTCGTGGACTGCCCGCATTGGTCGTGGCCTGTGCACATCTCTCTGTCGACGTCGGCCGTGGACTGCCCGCATCGACCGTGGCTTATGCAGATCGATTAGTCGTCGTCGGGCGTTGTCTTCCTGCATCACCCTTGGCCTGTACACATCGGTCAGCCAATGTCGGGCGTGGCCCGCCCGCATCTCCCTTGGTCTGCACACAACGGTCACCCGACATCGAACGTGGTCTGCCCACATAGCCTTTGGGCTGCTGACAACGTCAGCCGACGTCAGACGTGGGCTGCCACTATCGTCTGTGACCTGCACATATCGGTCAGCCGACGTCAGATGTGTCTTGCCAGCACCGTCCATAGCCTGCACTCATCTGTTTGCCGACGTCGGATGTTGCCTGGCCGCCTCGTTCGTGGCCTGCATACATCGATCAGCCGACGTCGGACGTGTCCTGCCAGCATCGTCCGTAGCCCGCACACATCGATCTGTTTACCTCTGACATGACCTGGCCGCATCATCCGTGGCCTGCATACTTCGCCTTAGGACTGCACATAACGGTCAGCCAACGTCGAACGTGGGATGCCACTATCGTTTGTGGTCTGTATACATTGCTCGGCTGACGTATGACGTGGCCTGCCAACATCGTCCGTAGCCTGCACTCATCGGTCTGCCGACGTTGGATGTGGCCTGGCCGTATCAATCATGGCCTGCACACATCGGTCAGCCGATGTTGGACATGGCTTGCCAAAATCATTCGTAGCCTGCACACATCGGTCTACTGACGTCGGACGTGGCCTGACCGCATCTTCCGTGGCGTGCACAGCTTGGTCAACCGACGTCAGATGTGGCCTTGGCCGGCACACAATGGTCAGTCGACGTCGGACGTGGGCTTCCACTATCATCCCTAGCCTGCACACATTGGTCACCCGACGTCGAACGTGGCCTGCCAGTATCGTCCGTGGCCTGCACACATTGGTCAGCTGACGTCCAACGTGGCTTACCAGCATCGTCTGTGGACTGCACATATTGGTCAGCCGACGTCAGACATGGCCTGCCAGCATCGTCCGTCCCCTGCACACATCGATTTGTCGACGTCGAACGTGGCCTATATGCATCGTATGTGGCTTGCAATTTTTAGGCGAGCGACGTCGCACGTGACGACATTGGTCGAGGTCTAGTCGACAACATGCATATGTCCATGCCGTACAAAAATCAAAAGAGTGTGAAATACCTTTCATGCATAACAACATATTCATCTATTTTCGATCATCGATTCTCAACGTTTCCACCTCACGTGCTTCATTCGTACTAATCTTCATTACGTTTATGGTTCGTACGATATTGAAACATCTTTTATTTGTACAAATATGTACTCTATCATTAGTTTCACATGTTTAGAAGTGTTTTCGAGCATTTTCATATATTTTCTGACCTTTATTCATTTTTTTAGTTTATTTTTATCATTTTTTATTATTTAAGTCACATTTTCCAAATTAAATATATGAAATTATTGAATTTAAGGTTACTATATTTATTTGTGAATTGTTGGCATTAAATTTTATTATTTTTTTAAATATTTTTCCTATTTTTTATTATTTATTACTCATTTTTGGGATTTACAAAAAAA
>JAJOOS010001017.1:0-41982 GCA_029582725.1 Solanum chiquidenum | reverse complement strand
ATCTCAGGCCGTCTTCTCTTTGTCGGGTACTCTAATGGTGATTGTTACGTGTGGGACACCCTATTAGCAAAGGTACAACAAAGTTGCATCTTGCTTTTTAACTCATTTCTCCAAAACATTCTTCTATAATTCTAAACATTATCTAGTTTGCAAACATTTTGAGACAATTCTTGATCCAAGCATACTCAATCTCTTCTTTTTTAGTAGGTAACATTTAAATTTATTACTACCATTTTCCTTTCCAGATTGCATTTTCATTTTGATTGTTTGTACATATTTATTATGTCTTTGTTCTTATCTGACATCAGCCTAATTTCTTGCCTTTATGCTTTGAATCAATAGGTGGTCCTAAACTTAGGATCAGTTCAAAACTCTCATGAAGGGCGAATAAGTTGTCTGGGACTGTCAGCTGACGGAAGTGCCTTATGTACAGGAAGTTGGGATACAAACCTGAAGGTAAGCTTTACAGTGGTTTTCTTTTCCTAATGAACAAGAAACTACATCATGATTTTCAAGCATCAAACCAAATTCTAATGAGATGAAGAAATCTAAGAAGTTTAGAACCATTGATTACAGAGTTTATGTGCATGAGGAAAGAACTTATACAAATAATGGATAGTAGCTCCTACATTTCCCAAGTTCTTACTTGGATGGGAAATGCATATCATATTTTTTAAATACATGATTGAGATTGATTAATTAAACAAGGTCCTAACCATGGTTGGAGTAATAAATATTTCCATATCTGACTTCTGAACTTTCCTCTCTTTAGCTAAATTCATGTCCTAACATAGTTATTTTCACAGAATATATTTACTTTTGTTATTGCCACTTCATACCAACTGAATTCCTACCCCATGTTTTAAGCTTTTACTATATTTTATACTCGAAATGTATTTGCTTTGAGGTTTTCTTGTTTCTGTTTATATATACATGGTCAATAGCTAGTGTAATAATATTCTGAATACTGAATTTGTATTCTCTTCTTCGTTGAAAACACAAGGTCTTGATATGTTAAATATTGAACCAATCGAACGAATTTGAATTTTAGCAAATTCAAGGCCCTTAATTAGTGATACTAGAAAATTTTCAATATATGAAATATATAGGCAATATAAGGCTTAGAGTTTGGAGGTTAGAAATTTAGAAAACCAGAGTTGAGAAAAAGGATAGAAGTTTTAATATATTTATGGGTGAGATATGCATTGAGATTGGCAAATTTTTTTGAAGCAAAAATATATATGGAATATCTACTATCCAATCATGGTTAAAGTCTTGCTTACAACAACTACTAGCCTGTTATATGAATCCCCACTTCTTTGTTTAAGCTCATAATATCCTCATCATCGAACACATTGACAAAAGTTCAATTCAGCATTTAATCTAAACCATAAATTTAAAATGAGACGTCTATCCCCCATCCAAGTGAGAACATGAAGAAATGAAGAAAAGCCGAATCCACAAATAAATAACCCTATTCCACTTCTCAGTGAGAACTATTCCAGTAGGAACCAGTACCTTGAATTTTTGGGGCCTCAGTTTTGTGTTTTGGACTAGCCTGCATAGCGGTTAGCCTTGAATATCAAATAATTACTTGAAAGAAAAGAATTACAATCAATTACCGCACAATTGATATTTTCTGTTTCAATAAAAAGAAAAAAACAAGGGATACTCATCTCTCTCTTTTATTTTCTCCACAATAGATTTATCGGACTCTTCACAGTTCAGCTTCCCATGTATTCTACCATTAAAACAAGATCTTAATTTCTTTCTTTCTTTGACAGATTTGGGCTTTTGGAGGACACAGAAGTGTGATCTGAGTTATGAAACACCTCATTCTGTTATTTATCTCAAGTCCCTCTTCATTCTCATTTTCTTTCATGGCCAGCCTGTGGGTTCGCGATTTCTTTTGGCATCTTCATAACCTGTAGATCTCTTTAATTCTAGTTAATATTTCAGTCAGATAAACCAAATTGTTTCCACATGAATCTGACATATTTACTAGACCAGCACCAGTTGTAAAGAATAACCTGTTTGTTGTCAAAATTGTCTGATGGTTTCAGCTGCTTATGTAATTAAAATTCTTTTAAAAAAATATCTTGAAGAATGAAAACAAGCTCTACTTTTGCCACCATCAAAAAATTGTTGTGATATTGAAATTCTCAGTTGACAGAACAGCCCAGGCATAAACTTTTTTCTATTCCTCAATGTTCCTATTTATTCTCCTCCAGTTTCATTGTTTCCATTAACAAGAATTTTTTTTTCTTTTTGTAAAAATGTTCATTGTTTTCAGGCTTTCTTCATATTTGAGAATTCTCTGTATATGCATAGGGTAGAGGGGCGGGCCCATTACCTACCGAGTTTAGAAGGCTGTGATTGGTCCAAAGGGCGGGTCACAGAGGGATTTTTCGGTTATCAAAAAAAAAAAAAAGTGCTGGTAATATTGTTAGCTTGTTTGTAATGGCATAAGGGTAAAATTGTTCCTTTCCTTTTACAGGTAAAACTAAGTGCATTTTGGCACTCTTAAGGTGTGACGTGGCTAATGATTTAATTTTCATAGTGGCAAAAATGTTAGGTGATTTTTTCCGATCCAGTCAAGCATTGATAAACAGAGACCAGAGTTATGTTAGTGGGTGGTTCCGTGAAATTAGTTAAAGCGCACATAAGCTTTCCTGAGCACTGTGGGTTTGGGAAGAGGAAAAAGAGAATTTTGACTTATTCATTAGAAGGCATTATTTTAATAAGAAAAACTGTCCAGTACTATTTGTTTTGTGAACAATTTGGGAGGGAAGAAGCATATTGTCATAACAAACGATGACATATAAATATGTGGAGCCACATGACAAATAGACGATGTAGATAAATGTGGCTAAAAGAAGCTATGTTTCTTTGCTCTTCTATCCCAACTACAAAAAACTGCTTCTTCATCTCTGCCACAAATATCCCATTTTCTTCATCTCCAAATCCTCCTTTCCTCCTCAGATTTCATACTTCTCACCGCGAAAATCTCCGTTATCTAAAATCTCTTGGAATTATTAAGCCTGGTACCAAAACCTATAAAACAACCCCATCCCCAGAATCCCTTTCCCAAATTTTATCCACTGTGAACTTCCTCAATTCCCAAGGCTTCTCCCAGGCTGATATATCCAGAATTGCTCTTCTTTGTGACCATGTATTTTCTCCTGAAATTAATGTTGAATCTTTATTTGATTTCTTCAAGTTTGATTTAGTTGCAACCCCAGAAGAAACTCAAGGTTTAATTCTTCGATGCCCTCAAATTCTTGAATCCAATGTCCAATTCTGTTTGAGACCAACACTGCTTTATCTTAAAGAATTAGACATTGGAAATTTGAACTTGCCAACAAACTTAAATGCTCATCTACTGAATACCCGAGTGGATAAATTGCAAGAAAAAGTTGCATTTTTGCAGGGAATTGGGTTTTCTTATGAAGAATCAGCCAAGTTTTGTGCTAGATTTCCTGCTATATTTGGATATAGCATTGAACACAACTTGTGGCCAAAGTATGAGTATTTGGTTGAGGGTATGAAGAGGGATATTGAGGAACTGAAACTGTTCCCTCAGTACTTTGCTTTCAGCCTTAGAAACCGGATTGTTCCTAGACATTTGCATCTCAAGGAAAGAAATGTTACAATTCCCTTGAAAAGAATGTTGCTGTGGAGTGATCAAAGATTTTATGCTAAATGGAAATGATTTTCTTTATTCTGCTTCATGTCTTACACATAACGTTGTATCTGTATTTTTTTTAAAAGTGACGCAGTTGTCTAGTGGTGAAAGATTAATTTCATGTAAATATATTTCATCAGGTTGTCACAAATATAATGCATCGTCTTTAAAGTAATCGGTCTTATTTGGTAGTTTATTCATTTTCCGATCCTGACCCCTTCCTTGCACAATTAAAGGTGTGAGAAGAGGCCAAAGGACGGTGATTCAGACCAACTTCCAATCACACAAAGAATGAACCATCAAAATAGCAAAATTTAGAATGAATACAACAAGCATGGTGCCAACTTTGTATCTCGAACCAAGTACATCAGGTAACACTTTGACAATATAATGCAAAATATACGAGCTAGAACTATCAACTCTTTTCTTCGAACCAAAAAAAAAAAAAAAGAGAACGAGAAAGTCAATTTAGTGTTTGAATTACCCCAGCCGACTGACTCATTGAAGAGTACCTCGCAGTTCTGAACTGACCAAATTTACTTAGTAAAAAAAATTAAAATAAATCCACTTTCTATTACAAGTATTGATCTTTCAGCTCATCTACAAAACTAGCCACTTGCAACAATTTCATGAATTGCATCGCTGACAGATATATCTTCAGACCTAACAGCCAGTTTCATTGCAACCTCCTTTGGCCCACCGACTCCAAATGACAACCGAACTAGAACCTTTACATTGCCAATGTATAAACCAGATAATAAACATGTGTGTGATCTCGAATTGCTTGGGACTACCTCAGTACCCTGGAGAAACATCATAGAACAGTTTAGGATTCCACATAAAAAGAAATGCACATAGTTGCTCAGAAAAGGTTCGACCAAATATGTACTGATGTAATCTGTACAGTATGCCCTTGCTTTAAAAGAGTTCTAACAGAGTGTTTGAGTTGATTAAAACTGTGAATGAAAGACAAACCTCGCAAGGTTGCATGCCAAGAAGGCTGATGACTGCATTTACAGCTTCAGTTAGGCCTTCCATTGGTCCGAGACCATATTCATCTATCTTTTCACAATCTGCTCCCAAACTCTCCCAGGCATTCCTAAAGTTGGACACTCCAACTTTTAGCATATAATCTGCTGAAACAACCTCAAGGTCTTCTAGCTGGTACTCGTCTTCGACACCATCATCTTCAGCTTCACCAGTAGATGGATCCACCTAGTGTATCACCAAAATTTAGCATAGCATATCATCACATTGCATAGGAAAGATATCTTAGAAACAATTTGGCAAGATACACGGAGCTAAATTTCATAATCAGAACCGTTGAATACTACAGATAAAAAGAAAAGAATCAGCAGTTCTGTTTTTTTTCATCCTTTTGGAGGTTGGGCTGGGAAGGATACTCTATCTGAATGACATACTTTAGGAGAACAGGGTCCAAAATTAGTTCTTGAAGTTGAGATTTTAGAGGATAACAGCACAAGTTATTTCTAATGCAGCTATTATTTTGAACGGGCTGAGCTGAAAGATGGTTGTAGTGATGCAGCTATTATTATGGAAAGAAGACACCTTAGTCGAGATGCTCCACACAACTTAAATGGCTTGCATAGTTGTTAACAAGTGATCACAATTCACAGCTCAAAAATCCATATCCAAACTAAAATATCAATATAAATCTCTCTATTCATAGGCTTTAGAGAAGACTTCCCAATACACACAAGTTACATGACTACCAGAAAAGCTAAACTACCAGATAGGAAAAGGGAAAAAAGCTAAACATGGTCATCTCTCAAGTCATACACTCCATACAGATCTGTTCACAAAATAATTCAGGAGAATATACCTCTTTAACAATGAACCTTAATGTGTTTGAGAATTTCCCAACAGCAGGGACTCCTTCCGGTCTCTCAAAAGCCACAAATGTCTGCCCTGGAGTATCGTATGGAAGGGACTTGAGAGGTTTGGATGCTACTTCAGAAAATTCCTCAGCTTCAGAAGCATCTACTATAACACTGACCTGCAGCAGGCAAATAACACTTCAAAATGATGATCACGTCAAATTAAAATGCAAGAAACTCCTCCAAAGAAAAGTTCAATACATTCTCCAGCAATTGTTCAGGAATAGTGTTGGTGCAGTTGTACTGGAACACGATATGACTGTCAAAAATGTGCTTGACAACATTAACTGCATATTCTGTTTCAGCTTCTGTTAGCTCCACTGGCACAGATGACTGGTCATACATGGAAAAAAATATTAGCTTAAACAAGTAAAAACAAATCACCATAGAAATAAAAGATTACGAATATCGATCAACGAACCTTGAAAAGCTTCCCATAACTGGCAAATTCTGGAATAGAGGACAGTAATCTTTCATATGCATCAACAGTGGAAGTGGGGGCCACCGGTGGAGCAGACAAACCAGTTGGCTTTTTACCAGGTGCTTTCTTCTCTGCCAAGGGTTGAGATTTGACTTCCTTAGGTACAGAATAAATATCAAATGGCTCCTCCGAGGGCTCCTGCCACCATTACAGCAAAAACGTGAGATAACAAATGCAAAAAGAACTAGAGATCATAATAGAGAGAAGCTACATACATAGTTCTTCAAACTGGTTTCCAGATTGGTTAAAGGGACATCGAGTGAACCAAAAAGGAATTCTTTCACCTCTTCATCAGTTTCAACAACTGCACCATCACCACCAAGGGTATTCAAGTAAAGTGTAGCACGGTCACGGACCTGCCAAAAGATTGCAACACTTGTAAACTGAAAAAGATTATGACACAAGTAGAAACATATCGCAATCATTGAAGTCTACAGAGGAGCTGACTGAAAAAAAATACTATAAACAAACAAAGACAGAAAGTGAAAAAGAAAAAGCTGGTGGAAGTTTTAAAACTTCATTCATGACAAACACTCTGTTTCTTATGAGCAAGAAGATGCAGATACTCAGATATGTAGTTCGTTTCAGATGATCTCTCACATATGTAGGTTGCCAAAAACAAGTACATGCAACACAAAAAAATCTAAGTTACTTGCCATAAAGGAATTGAAAACATAGTTAAACAGTTAAGACAAGGAATACTTTCTTTCTAGTTTACATAGGAATGACCGAATGACAACAAGATATGGGGGCGGGAAAAAAGAAGACAAACTGTAGGCTCAACCATTTTCAGTTGGTAAAGGGAAATGTTATGAGTAAATGCCAAAGAGTTCTGCAAATCCCAACACCATGAATGTTAATCAAGGAAATATGGAATCTTTGGTTATTTATTTTCCTTCCTCTTTTTTTTTTTTTTTTTTTGGAGTGGAAACAACAATACTTAAGTAAGCACATGATTTCACAAATCAAAAAATGGTTCTCCTGATTAACATGAAAGGAAAAGGATAAAGCAAACATTAACAAAGTAATGAAGAATAAAAATAACCGAAGGCATAAAATCTAAAGACTAACCTCATCATCACTGTCAAACAGACAACGTTTCAACAGCACAAATATGCGAGGCTGCAGCATATTAAAGAAACCGTTTTAAAGTCAAAATGTAACATTCAGTCATGACCAAACTGAAACCAGAACAATTCTACCTTTAATGAATCAACCAAGGCACCAAACTTCGCTAAGGTGCTCACTGCACTGGCCCGGACCGTTGCATTTTCAAGTATCACCCGATTATATATGTATCGAATGTACTTACTAGGGTCAGAGGTCTTAGGTCCTTCATTTCCAAGAAAGTGTAGTATCTATGAACAGATCGAGGTGAGAAATAAATAAATACAACATCACATAAACCAAATGAAAACAAAAATTACAATGAAATAAAGTGGATGGACAAGAAAACCAGGATTAGCAAGAATAGAGGAAATTAACCTGAGTAGAAAGATATGTAAATTCACAGTCCTCAATGAATTCACATAGGTGAAGCAATCCGCCTTCTTTAGCATCTGGGATATCTCTAATCAGGATCACAATCGAATCAACAATAGCCTTCTTGTACTCAAATCCACCTTCTTCCCTCAAAATATTGCTCAAGAAATTCATCCTATTGTTGTTAAACACACACACAAAATCCATGTCAAGTGACTGTTAAAAAGTAACAAAAAAAGATGTATCCCCCCTCCCCCTTTTTTTTTGCACGTTAAGCTTTGCATACATATATTATATACTGATATCCAGGTTTCTAAGAGAAGTCCATGATTACTCACAATGATCTGAACTTAAGGGGGAACTTCAAACACAATGATCTAATGGCTTCCACCACCACTATCTTAAACTCATCAGCAATGTCAGACATGAAGTTAGTGATCTGCTTCATTAGACGGTCAATGCTAGATTCATTCCCAGTCTTGAGTAGAGTTGTGATAGCCAGAGTTGCAATGCTCCTATTTTGATCAGAAATCAGACTCTCCATATCAATGTTGCAATTAGTCACAGCCATAGGATGTGTCATTGCCACCTATACATGGTTCAAAATTTTCAAATTAAGCTTCTTCAGTTACAAAGTTTAAGAAGGTAGTATTGTAACCAACCAGTACTACTTTTAGTGGCATAAAAATCAATATCATAAGAGAATTAAATTCAAATGTGTTTACAAACCGGAGATAGGGTTATCCTGATGTGGAAGCATTGGTTAGTGTGCATCATTCGACTAAATAATTATTCATGAACCACAGTTACCAAATTAATCATTCATAATAGAAGCAGTAGACCAATGAATACACAGATGAATCACCTTGTTCAAAGTGCGGACAGCAGCAAACCTAAGAACTGGCTTAGAAGAGCTTAAAAAGAGCTGTAGGACAGTAATAGCAGGAGTTAATTCTCGAGTAGTCACACCGTTAAGCTCTGTGATTGCCCTAGCTGCTTCAAAAATAACCATTTCCGCTTTGTGACGAAGGCAACTCTCTAAATAGTCATAGAATGGCCGATCTCCTGTTTGGCTAATGCCAGATTCTCTTATAACCTGAAAATATATCATTCCAACACCATAAATAATCCAGAATTAGGATTTCTTTCCAGTAGGTAAATGCCCAATCAAATAATTACATTAATACTAAAACTGATGGGAAATGAGGGGGAAAAGAAGGCACCTGACTAGTATAGCGAATCAAAAGGCATTGAGCTAGAGGCGAGCGGACACTCCCTTTTGTCAAACTGGTAACTAGCTTGCTAACAGCTAAACGGTCATTTTGCCGAATCTGCAAAAGCAGAAAGAAAATCATATCAGGAGTGTGAACCTTACACATGTAAAGACCCAGGAAAACATAACCTTCCATATGATCTATTACCACTTTATCTTCAAAACATTATAAGAACCCCCCCCCCCAAAAAAAAATGAAAGAATTAGTACTGCTGAGGTTTTAATGAATAGTAGAATATGGAAAAACGCAACACTTTAGAAGGTGGTAGGAAACCAGAGATCAAAAGCATGTTTAAACCTGAGCACTGAATGAAAGGGAACCCACAAGATATTTTAATATTTAAGAACATGAATGAACTACAGATATATGAGGACTAGTACTACTTCAATACAGTATACAACAACTATGCCTCAGTCCCAAACAAGTTGGGTCGGCTATATGAATCTTCATTTCTTTATTTAATCTTTATATCATATCATCATCATAATAAATAAAATATAACTGAAAATTATGTTAAAATTATATCAAGATAATGCTAATAATAACAATAAAAAAAGTTCAATATGAGTCTAAAACTTACCCTCAACTTCAATACTTAAATTTTTTTATGACCATGAAATCTATCCAGGGCAAACCCTCAAGACCAAGGGTGGCTTTCGAAATGCAGGGATAATGGGAAAGCTCCTCTACCCTTCTCCACTTATATATCAAGCTTAGTTTGCATGACACGGGGCTTGAACCCGTGACCTAAGTCACAAGTCCCCCAACCTTTGCCACTTGAACCAACCCTTGGGGGCTTCAACACTTTAATTATGAGGTCTTACTCAATATGATTGTGTTAACAAACAAAAATTTCATGATATGAATAAAAATTCAAAGCAAAATTTTATATAACAAATAACATACCTGGTGCAACAGGGCCAGTGCATGGAACTGAACAAGAGCTGCCCTTGATTGAACAGCTTCTTGTACCTCATTGCTCCATCTTTTCACGATTTCTGGATTTGTCTGTTAGCAAAGGAGAGTCAGGAAGATTCCACCAACCGAGCAAAAAATGAAAAAGGGTTCTTGAAACCTTACCTGAAGCAAATGGATTCCACTCACAAGGGCAGCACTTGCAACAACAGGGTTTTTGTCAACAATGGCTTGTTTCAAGTATCTCTCTATTTGGGTGAGAAGTGTCCCATCCGTGATTCGACAAAGGACACGAATAGCATTTGCCCGATACATATCAGTTCTGCTATTCATGTCTTTCATAAGAGAGCTCGTAACAATGATAACCTTTTGGAGGCAATGAAACCACATGTTAATTTCATTCATAGGAGGAGTGTAACCTTAAAAGAAAAAAAAAAGAAATTAGGTATCTAACCTCGTCTGCGGAAGGAGAAAGCTCTTTAATTATCAGATACACCATTCTCCTGAGACCAATATCCTTTGACTGAAAGAGTTTTGTGACAGAAAAGAATACTTCTGTAGCCTCAACCTACAAATTAAAACAACTTAAGTGGCAGTCTCACAGGAAGAGAGAGAGAGAGAGAGAGAGAGAGAGAGGGAGAGAGTGAAAGAGAGAGTGTGTGTGTCATCAAAGTGACATAAAGAGATAAGATGGAGCGACTGCTTACGTGGATTTCCCACGAAGGAGATTGTAATCTCGCTACTTCCCCTTTATGTCCTAAGGGGGGAGAAGAACTAAGAATTCTCAATTATAGAAAAGACAGAAATATTTAGTTTACTTCAGTTTGCAAATTCAAAATGGCAATAAGAAGAGCCTCTTTTCAAAGATTTATATCATGGACGTGATAGAAAATCTACATGGGCTAAAACAAGAATTTACAACACTAGCAAATGGCTCCAGGAATATTAAAAAGGAAACATTGTAGGGCAAGGAAATGGTATGGTTCTAAATTGGGGCACCGAGATGAAGTAAAGAAAGGAGAAACACTTCAAGGAAGGGAAATTCTCTTTGATCCATTGCACATATTGGTCTGTTGTTTGACTACGTTCGATCAATTTGGCTAATCAACTTTAGTTTAAAGATGTACACAATTTTCCCATATGACTAGCGAGATATATAAATTTCAAAATTGTAACTGCTGATCATTGCATAATGTGAAAATAATTCACGACCATATTAGACTAGTGTCTGAATAGCAGCATTGAGATGCTTCCGAGATCATTAATCATTGACATGAAAAAACATATCATACTGACACACAATACGTAATGCATTACTGAAAATTATCCTTCACTTCAAGCAGACATGTAATAGCATGTGATATTTATTATCCACTTATTTTATTTTTTGAAAAGGTGTAAAACACATGTGATATAACCTCCAGATAACAAGACATGATCAGCTAATACCAATTCTATGTAGGGTCACAAAAATCTGGATAAAAAAATTGTTTTCTGAGGTGCAAAGTGAAGTAGAATTCATAAAAGATTATAATAACCTTCATCATGCACGAACAACAGAATACGCATATGGAGGAGTTACTCACAATCAAGTATTATCCATATATTCCGAATCCCTATCCCCGCAAATGAAAATTCAGAATCTTTATACATTTTCTCATAAAATACAGTTGCTTTATTCAGATAGCCAATGTCACACATCTCTCTATTTCTTCAATGTTTCTCTATCCTCTTTAAATGGTGGTTTGGGGCATTTAAATGGCAGCCTGGTGTATGAAGCACCCTGCGTTCATGCAGGATTGTAACCTACCCTAACACAAGCATTCGTGGTTGATTCCACAGTTTGGGGTATTTAATTTGTAAAATGTCATTGTACAGTCGTGCCAAAAAAATAAAGTACATGTTTTACTGCCAAAACTAATAGCTCAAGAGCTAACCTTTGTAAACGCCTCGCCCTGATTCAGAAGATACAAAAGCTTTGTAATGACCTGAAGCACCAGAAAATAAAGGCAAGACGAACAAATTAGTCCAACCAGTTTAACATGCCACCAAAACAGAATGAGAATTAATTTACTTTTGCACAGCTTTTTTATTTTAAAAATATAGAACACCATACCTGAGAGCATCTTCTTGCATCCAATTGAGGATCATTGAAAACCCTAGCTTCCTGAAGAACAGCACCCTTCTCAATCCCCATAAACGGGGAATAGTCCACTGTATTGTCATAGAAATCCAACATGAAAATGTCAATTCATCACTCAAACACATATTAAATCCTACTTTAGAGAGATCTGGGCAGAAAACGATTATTCTACAGTGTAAAACTACACAGTATAATCTGAGCAAACTAACTTCCACAACATCATTCAAGCACACACCTACCGCACCTCTTTTGGATCCTAAAAGATAAATATACCGTATAGATATTTATCACTGAATTACGTATTTCCAGCATTGAGAATAGCTGTCAGAAGGAAATGAGAAAAATAGCAAGTAACAATAGCTGATTCACAAGTATTCCACTGTAATCAGACTCATTATCGTCCAGATTCACTTGAACACAAAAACAATCAACGAAGAATCTAATCCAAAATGCAGATCTATACTCAGCCTCAATCGAAAATCACAAGCGAAAGTAACAACAATGCACAACCACCGACAAATTAACATGAGGAATGAAACAAAAGCTTGTGCTACAATTCAGTATAAAAACGTACTTTCGTCATCGCGATCGTCGTCCTTCTTCACCAAAGGCTGAGCCATTTCTGAGACGACAGCTGAGATCTGCAAGGATACAGATAAATAGAAGTGTAACCTAGTCGGATCGGAAAGTAATCGGAAAAGGGTGGGATCGGTTCGGTGAATGAAGAACACAAAGTGATTGAATATATTTATATTGGTTAGCAGCGAATCGAATTACAGATCTCTCGATCTCCCCTCGACGTACAAGTTCAGTGAAGAGGGTTATATAACTTATAAGGGTGAAGTGGGGGAAATATTAAACCGGATCCGGTTTAACCGAAGACTATTTTACAACGGAGGCTAGTAACCAATGGGATGTGTACACGTCATACCATGAAATAAATTTCCTTCGGTCGCTAAAAAAAAAAAGTGACTTATAATATACGGGAAAATGGTGCAATTATCTTAAAAATATGAGTAATATTTTTTAAAATTAAAATTGTGTTATGATAAGTAAAAAAAAAATTGTAAGAGTTTTTCGAGTTTGAAAACTCATCTTCAAACAAATTAAAATTGAGAAAATGGTCAAATAATTCCCCAATCTATTACCGAATTTCCAACTACACACCTATTATCTGTAGGAGTCCTATTACCCCTAAATTACTTTAAAATGGAATAAATAACCTTTTAAGTGCTGAGTTGGCATGAAAAGTGTATTTCACTCGGAGTGAGTTGCCTATTCATTTTTTTTAATTTTCTTTTTTCTTTCTCTTTCTTCTTATTTATCTATACAACATTTTTCACCATTATCATTGTTGAAGATTTTTCAATGGATGTTTGAAATAAAAATTATCAACAATAATGCATTTAATGAATAAATAATTTTTCAATAAACTTATTTAGAACATATCTAACAAATTAAATTTATTTTTTTAAAAATACATACCCATTAATTTATTTATTTTTAAAGTGATGGATTCAAGAGTAACAAAATCAAAGTGAAGTAATTGTATATTTAAAAAATATTTTCAAACTTAATAAAAGAAATTAAAACAAAACAATTTCTTCTACATTTTGAAAGAAGGATCTACATGTTCTCCTAAAATCCATGAAGAATCAAAATCAAAAACTCAAATTATAAATTAATCATGAAAATTTTAGAGGGAGAAATAATAAAGAATGGGAAAAAGAGAGAGAGAGAGGTTTCTCAAATTGGTGTTACAAATTGATCTTCTCATCCGCGATTATTTTGAGTTGTCGGCAGAATCTTCAAGGGATGAATCTGATCTCGAATATTCATGACCCATTTAATGTGTATCTGAAATTGTCCAACAAAGAAAATCGAACGAACTGTAAAAAAATGTGGAAAGTTGTTGAATTAGTTGGATGAAAGATTTGATTAATTAGGATTGCTATCTTCTAGAATTTAGAGTTTCGGAGTAGATGAAAAGGTGAGTTGAATTTTTGTTTTTATAAAATGTTAGAGATATAGAAATTTATTGAGGTAAAAAATGGTGTTTAGTATAGTTAGGGTTGAAGAAATGATTGAGGAAGAAAGAAAGAGGAAGGAGGAGAACTTTAAAAAAAAATCATTAAATGGTGAAATACACGTGTATTTCACCACAAGACAGATGTATGATAATGACATTTCAGGGAGGAAATAATTCCACTTTAAAATAGCTCAGAGGGTAATAGGACCCCCATGAAGTATAAGCGTGTAGTTAGAAATCCAGTTATAGATTGGGGGATCATTTGACCATTTTCTCTTCATTTTAATATATAATCAATAGTATCACCACAAGACAGATGTCTGATAATGACATTTCAGGGAGGAAATAATTTCACTTTAAAATAGCTCAGAGGGTAATAGGACCCCCATGAAGTATAAGTGTGTAGTTAGAAATCCGGTTATAGATTGGGAGATCATTTGACCATTTTCTCTTCATTTTAATATATAATCAATAGTATCATGAAAATATTTTTTAGAAAAATAAAACGTTTATAATCGAACAAATCCTTATCATCTCCGAACAAATTGTATTTACTATTTGAATGAAATTGATGTATGAGAACAAAAACATTTCATGCTATTTCCCTAGTTGTTTGTAATTTTTTATTTATTTTTCAATGGAATCATTTGACCATAAATATGATTGATATTTTACAAAATGAGTATTTTAAACTTTGGAAATATGATAGATATATAGTATTTGAAAGTGGATATCTACACATTTTAGGAATTATCTTTTTTTGGTTATAACAAGATTAGTTATATATTCTAACTTCATCGAAAATTTAATTAAAATGCATGTCATCTTACGTATGTACTAATATATTTCCATAGAGATCTGGGCTCGGCTAGTCGTGTTCATATTGATGAAAAGCGTGAAACAGTTGTCATAATTTGTTTTTATTAAGATTAATATGTCTGAATTTAAATACACATCTAAATATTAAGATTTGAATACTAAATAATTAATACTATTATTTATTAATTGCTCAACATCTTAATAATCAAACTTATCTTCATTTAAAAATTATACTTAAGTCAATTAATTTAACAATATGTGTGTGTGTGATGGGTATCAAATGAGGATTGCATTGGGAGATGATGATGGTTGTTGATAGTAGCTAGTGATGATATGGCTTACATTAGTGATTAATAGTGGTTGTTAATTATGGTAATTGGCATTGTCAAGTAATTGTGGTGGATGATAGTGATAGTTAATGGTATCGGTGAATGATGAAAGCGGATGACGCTATATAGTGGTTGATGGTTGTAATAGTGGATTGTAATGGTGGTTGGTGGCAATGATTGTAAATGATGGCTAATGGTGGTGATATTGATTGGGTTAATGACAACGATGGTGGTTTGGTTGATAAGTGATGGTTAATAGTGAAAGTGAATGGAGTTATGGTGAACTACCATGTTTCAGAAAATTCTTAAATAAACATTTTAATGATATTAAGATTTTATTATGGATTTTAATCATTTGAATCTATTCATACCCATTAAATGGTTGTAAATTTTTTAAAACAAATTACACGCTTAATAAAATATTGTATGAATAATATGACTTGAGATTTGAATTAAATTATCTTCATTCATGGCAAACAATGAGACTATATGAACAATAGGGGTTGATGCTTGCCTATAAAATATCAAATACACATCCAAAAAATGCGAATTAAACAGTATAACACCAACGAATTTGTATTGTGCGAACTAAATGCACATCAATTATTTCTCCAATTTTAACAAAATTTGATGACTAACTCATGAAGAATTCAAACATAAAATTGCAATCACCTAAGTTTCATGATAGAAGAATATTATTATTCCACCAAGAGACCAAACTTAAGTACCTAAAGCATCTTTGCGAATTGCGATTAAGTTCAATTGGTCAATGATTGTGTGTTGTATCTACAATTTAATAATTATACATAAATAAATACAATTTATAATTATATGGAGAATTGAAGTAACCACCCTTTTTTCTGTCAAGAGCAATAATTTTGATTAAGAATATATTGTTTACTTCTTGTTTTGACGAAATTCACGAGATTCACCGTTCTCACTGCTTGAGTATTCTTGACTCGACATGCTGGATTTTCTGAATTTCTTTAAATCATATGAACCTCCATCTGGTTCAGAACTTCCAGAACTGAGAGTTGCACTGTGACCCAATTTTCCTCCCTCATTCAAATCGTCCAAGGTAACATCATCTTCTAAAGCACGTACAACCTAATAATATGTAAAGTGATTCGTTGATTAGTATTTTTCAAAGATATCATTCTTAGATTACCTATTTATATTTCAAAGGAGAATACAGTAATATAATCACAATAAAAACAAGTAAGAAAAGTTGCACCAAAATAAAACATTACTTCAAATTTACTCACCAAGAAAAATATAGTAACGGTTAAAAAAAATCAAGAGATAAACTAACCTGGCTCATTTTTGGACGTCTTTTTGCAGAATGTCTGATTGTTGCAGCAGCACATGCCACCATACATAACATTTGTTGGGCATCAAAGTTTCCCTCTAAGCGTGGATCTATTAATTCATCATAATTTCCGCCTTCTGTTGCACGAATTAAAATAGGTCTTGCCTGCATATAAATCGGTAGCATAAATTAAAACATGTCACCTATAAAATTGAATAAATTAAAATGGAGGGGTACATACCCATTCAACTAAAGTATCGTCGTCACCATCCATGTCAATTGGTCGACGTCCAGTTATAAGTTCCAAAAGCATAACTCCGTATGAATAAACATCAGACTTTTCGGTTAGCTTTCCGCTTGAAGCATACTCTGGTGCTAAGTACCTATTAATCAATACATACAAATAATTACACTTCAATTATGTCATTCTAATTGAACGTAATACATTACTTTCAAAATTTAAAAAAATTAGGTGCACATTTCAAGAAAATACTAGCATTAAAACAGTAGAAGATAAAACTGAAACGAAAATCTCGTGATTGATTTATAATATGATCACTCAATTAATAGAAATCAACTCAATAATTTTGTAAACGCTAACATAACAAAATAAAATAAATTAAAGATGATATTTTAAAAAATATATTTTAAAATATGCTCACCCAAAAGTTCCCATGATACGGGTGGATACATGAGTATGGTTGTCAGATGAGAGCTTAGCTAGTCCAAAATCAGCCACCTAATAAAAATATTGTAAGAATCAAGATATTGAATTTTTCTGTATCTTAGTGAAATTAAAATTCCTCATAAAATTGGTATTTTTATAAAATAGAAATACCTTTGCTTCAAAATTTTCGTCCAATAGGATATTTGCAGCTTTGATGTCTCTATGGATAATTTTAGGGTGACCTATAATTTATACAAAAAAGAACAAAAAAACTTAGATATGAAAATACACGTATATAAGTCAAATAGTGAAAATAAAAACAATAAAAAAAAATTCAAAACTTACAATCTTCATGAAGATAAGCAAAACCTTTGGCAGCTCCTAATGCAATTCTGTGTCTTGTATTGAAATCCATAGGAGGACGACCAGATCCTAAATGAATTCAACAAAGAAAATATGAGATAAACTCCAAACACTAAATAACAAAAGTTGTTTTTAAAAAATGCTAAGTATAATGATAAATATATATTTTTTAATTTGATATGTTATATAAACCCATAATAATAATAATAAAATTTATTAGGTACTAAAATCTTTTAAAAGAACAAATAAAACTTAGTAAAAATTAGACGAATTGGGTTATGACTCATTTTGATCCAAGCAAATTTTGATTGGTTGGTTGTCTTGATCCGTTTTAATTCAATCCGCCCAATTATTACGTTAATCAAACCAACTTTTAATCTTATGATCTTAAATATATTAAAAATGTTACAATTAAAGAGTAGTAAAAAAAAAGGAAAAACAAACTTTTTAAAAAGTAAACCAAACAAATTAAAAGTAACATGTTTGCAAATAAAATACATACATACCATGAAGGTGATCTTCAAGAGTGTTATTAGCAACAAATTCATAGACCAACATCCTTTGAGATCCAGCAATGCAATACCCAACCAAAGACACGAGATGTCGATGATGTACACGACTAATAATTTCAACTTCTGCTTGAAACTCTCTTTCTCCTTGTCCACTATTAGATTTCAAACTTTTCACAGCAATTTCTTTACCATTAGGCAACACTCCTTTATGTACATATCCAAAACCACCTTGTCCCAATAGTTTGTCTTTTGTAAATCCTCCAGTTGCAACTGCTAAGTCATCGTAAGTGAAACTACTTTGATTATAACCAAGAGCCATTGCTGGATGTGGAGGTGGTTGAGCAGGTTGATGTGGACCAGAGAAAGCCGCTGAGCTCATTTCACTACTACTCATCATCGGTGGTGGTGGTGGTGGTGCTATTGGCCAACTATGCTCTGAACTTACTTGACCACTCCCTGCTAATCGCGAAAACATGAATTTTATTATGGATGTTCAAAATTTGATATATACGTATAAACATGATTGCGTACCTGGAGGAGGCATCTTGTGAAATTGGTCAGTTGATTGAAGTTTGTTGTTAGTCTGCCAATTGTTCGTATGTTGTCCAGTATTGTTATAGTAATGATTATCTGTAAAATACATAATGCAGGTTAGAATTTTTGTAATTTTATTAGCAAAAATATCGCTGGCACTTTGCCACGCACTAGGCAAGCCTTGTGCTACATGCTCTACTCAGAAGGCATTGAGGGGATCAATCACCTTCCAAACCAACTGAGTCATCCCGAAGGACTCGAGGCATGATATTGTAGCACAAGCTTTCTCAAAAGAGTGATTGTCTAATCAGGGGTGACATTGTGGATGGACATGCCTATAAACCATTAGGTATCCTTTCATTGATCTCTTTTACTTTTTCTTTTTTCTAATGTAATATATTATGTCAAAATTAAAGTATATGATAAAATATAAGAAAATAAAGATAAGAAGTATACTCATGGCTCCATGAGAATTGTCTCTGTAGTAGCCCATTTGATCATGCTTTCTTTTCTTTTTCCGCTTACAACAAGAGATGAGGAAAACTAGCATGACAAGAAATAATAATCCTGCTCCAGCTGCGACTCCGATCCTGAGTGCTGTTTTGTTATCCTTACTGTCTGACTTTGCTGATTGAGGCTTTGGAGGGGCAAGAGGTCTAGAGTTTGGAGAAAAATGTGATGGTGGAGAAAATGGAGGAGGCGGAGGAGGAGGAGGAGATGATCCTCCTTTTGATGAGTCTGATGATTTTGGTGGAGAACGTGACTTGTTATCGTTGTTATTGTTATTATTACTGTTGTCATCGTCGTTGTCGTTGTTATTGTTGTTGTTACCATTGTTGTTGTTATCATTTGAAGAAGAGTTATTATCTTTTCCAGATGACGAATTATTGTTATTAGAAGGAGAAGATTGAGAGTTTGAATTATTATTGTTATTGTTATTGTTATTATTGTTGCTGTTATTGTTGTTGTTATTATTTGAAGAAGAGGAGCTATTATCTTTTCCAGAGGATGAATCGTTGTTAGAAGGGGGAGATTGAGAGTTTGAATTATTATTATTGTTGTTACTATTATTATTATTATTATTATTACTACTATTACCATTAGAAGAAGAGTTGTTATCTTTTTCAGATGATGAATTGTTATTTGAATTATTTGGTGGAGATGATGATGAATTTGATGATGGAGAGTCCCCATTCGATGACGAAGACATTTTTATAAAAGTCTTTGTCATGATCTACGTTAGAATAAGTTACGCAGGTTCCGCCGATCTCCCAAGTATTGATTCCTGTTCATTAAAGATCCAAACACATTTTATTTTTCCTATTTAAAAAATTCACAAGAAATATTCAATAAAATAACAAGAAAATATGAAACTAAATCACAATCAATAATCTCATTATTGAAACATTATCATTTATTTCATAACGAAGAGAGAATTATTACCATACGGAATCAATACTTCATATAATTATTTCGTAAATGATATCAGAAGCCTTAATCTTAGAAAAATAAAGATTAAAAAGATGAAACTGTAAAGATGAAAAAACAAACTCAGGAGAAAAGAAATATGATACCTTTAGGAGAAAGGCAGTGAGGAATCTCAAAGAAAGAAAAGTAAAAGCATGTTGCATAATAATAAAATTTACCATGAAATTAAGAGATGTTTTTTCATCCTCATACTCCTCCTAAAATAAGGGAACTAATCACTACATTTTAAAAAAAATTCACTACATTTAGTTAATGCTTATTTTATTAATAATTAAAGGACTGAATTTAGGGAGAAAAAACTTGTATATGATTTAAATAGTTTTTTTCTAGACATTTATTTGTCAAATTAAACAAATAATTATCTTTTCACGTTTTTAATTATACAATTTGATTAATCTAGTTTGATCTCAGTAATTTACCCAAACAATTAGTTAGTGCTTTTGAAGTATGAATTATTTTGTGTGCGCGCCATTCTACGTTGACCACACATGTGACGTTTTTTCCATTTCTTACGCTTTACTGTTTCATGCAAAATGTCAACCACATAATTAATTTATAAAAAGAAATTGCAAAGTAGTTTGGTTATTTTTGACGTTTATAAGCTGAAAATAAATTTTACCTAAGGCGTTTAATCATAGAATAAAAATAAAAAATAAATCAATTAAGATGTGTTATCAATGTTATCATCCAGCGTTGGAGGTTTAGAAGTTGCCATTACAAAAAATCTATTAATTTCTTAATTTTTTTATTAACAAAAGGAAGAAAGACTTGAGTACATTTATTGCAGCATACAAATAAATAAATAAAAATATTTACGATTATAAACTTTCAAATACATATAATTTTATAAAAACTGATCAATCATTAATTATAACAGTAACTAGTTATTTTTAACATAATATTTTTACATGGTACGGATATTATCTTCGTATCAACACATGCATCTTTTTTCTCACAAAAATAATTGATGAGTTTTTTATTTTACAAAATATAAATTGTGAGTTAATTTTTACATTCTTAAAAATTTGAAATCTCAAATTATACTTTTGAAGAAGTTGAGATTTGAAATCATGGTTCAAAATTATATTTCCAAATTCGAATAGTGAGAACCAAATTCGGGCCAACCCGACCCGGGCAGGCGGAGAAAGGTTAGTTGACTGTTTAGTGCCCCAGTTCAAGTATAATCCATTTCAATACTACGGAGTACTATACAACAACTGGGCAATCATTTTTCCTACTAGACACGTCTCAAATTGCCAACTGTCTGTGCTCCTCACGCCACACACGGAGAGACAAACACGCGCGGAGTTCTCTGTATTCAGTCTCTTCTCGTCAGATCGAGTCAGCTGAAGATGCCTTCTCGCCGGCGAACGCTTTTGAAAGTCATCATCCTCGGCGACAGCGGGTCAGTTCTCACCGTATTTGTCAATATAGATACTAAATATATTACTGTACAACTTTCTTCTGTTCTGTACTGTTTTAGGGTTCAGTTACTCATGATTCATCGCTGTTCATGTTCATTTTGCTTGGCCTGTTAACGGATTGATTTTATAATTGAATTTGAGTGTTCCACTACGGTGATCTGGGATTGGGATAGAACGGAATGATTAGAAACGATTCGTGCATACAGTAGGGTCTAACTAGTTGACAATTGAGACGTTGTTGATTTGATTATATGACTTTTCGTGATCTAAGTTCAAGCAGTTGCTTAATTTTCAGTATTTGCCCATTAATCACCCCTCTTTGTGTTTTGCAGGGTTGGAAAGACTTCGTTGATGAATCAGTATCCTTTTAAGCTTTGTAACCTAGTATTTGCTCGATTAATCACCAGTCCAAGAGTATTGTGAAAAAACAGCTTGATTCACTTTCCAGATGCAATTATACCTTATAATTGAATTGCCTTATTGTCTGCCTTAAATGATTCTTTATAGATATGTAAATAAGAAGTTCAGCAATCAGTACAAAGCAACTATTGGAGCTGATTTCTTGACAAAGGAAGTGCAGTTTGAGGATCGGCTCTTTACTCTACAGGTTAGTTAGATAGTGTCTCATTGATGTGTATTAGTGTATGAAATCAACCAACCTGATTTTCCTGTATCAAATTGTCAATTCTAGGTTTGCTATATTACTTATTTCATCTGTGATTCCTCGTAACAACTAGAGAGATGGAGGGGTTTTTCCTCTGATTCACGTATGAAGACAAACTACCACACAAGTTATCTGAGAATAATGACAAATTGAACTGTACTTTAGTGTCACGCTTTTGATTGTGTAATTGTGTTTATGAGGGGTTGCAACACTCGGATTGTTAATTGCAGCCCATCACTTCCTTTGCTTTAGATTTTGTTCCTTTTCTTTTATGGGTTGAAATGTTCAGTGTGTTTGTTGGAGTTTGGACATGTTTTTCTCTTTCAAGTAGACGAGAATCATCTTTAGCCATCTTCATTAAGAAGCTACTAAATGGGAATGAAAAGAAAAAGAGTCAGGATAAGGGAGGTCAATTGGTGACTCTGTAAATGGCATTCTAGAGTGATCATCTAAATTCTCTTTGCCAAAAAAGAGGATGCATGTTAGTCGAATGTGAGTTTCTTATGGAAGATTAGGACTGATTTATCTCTGAAATATGTGTAGGTATATCAATGTCTCCAATACACGTGCGGGGAAAATTCTCATATGGGAGATTCTCTGTACTTTGAATGAATAACTGTGGCTATAATCCATTTAAGTAGAGGTTAAGTAGATAGTGTACGTAATGGACTAAGCTGCTTTCTGAATTAAGGCATTTGTTTTGGATATAAGAAGATAGAAGTAATTTACATGCATTGATCTCGTAGAAATACTCTGTGCATGATGATATTTTTATTAATTGTATTAAGCGAAATAAACTTTTCAGCTTTGTCACCCTTCTGCTCTTTTAGTTTGAGTTTTGTGGCATATAAGGTGATAATTAGGTAGATTCATATATGCGTTAGTAATCAAGGAGAAGAGACTCATGCTGCATCTTCACTCCCAGTATGTTTTCCTCATTCAGAAACTTAAAGTATAGTTCAGCTTCCTTGACCCCCTCCTCCAAAATTTAAAAAGGAAAAATAATATTAATTTACAGGTGTTTACCTCTTTTTCCTAGTTATTCCTGTCTTTGTCCTTTGGTTTGGTTCAATTCTATCTGTGGATCCAATGCAATGAAAAGGATAGATAGGCATTGCCTTGCAGATATCTTTTTTATTTTTCAAAATATCCAATCTAGAGAACTCATGGTGCATCCAATTCACTTCTCACTTGGTCAAGACTTCCATCTCTCTCTCAAATTTACTCTTTGGTTCTTATAAGTTTGATATCTAGAAACATGCTCTATCGTTTTTCAGCTTGAAAATGATGTCGTGATTCCTAACATCTGCATGTATTAGGTTTGGTATAGGGAGAGGTAGTTGGTGGTTGTATTATCAGTTTTAATGTTTTACTCATGGATAGGTCAACCTTTCCCGTTTCCTGCTCTAACTTTGATATTTCTGGTTGTTCAGATTTGGGACACTGCTGGCCAAGAGAGATTTCAGAGTCTTGGTGTTGCTTTCTACCGCGGTGCTGATTGTTGTGTCCTTGTTTATGATGTAAATTCAATGAAGTCATTTGAAAACTTGAACAACTGGAGAGAAGAGTTCTTAATTCAGGTATTTCTTCTTTATTTGCGTCTGATTGTTTACCCTGTACTTCTTTATTTCCCTCTGATTATTTACCCACTACGTCCTCTTTATTTGATTCTATTGTTATCAATTCACATTATTAACTATTTATAGGCTTATAGCCCTATTTTGCTTCTGGCTTAGATGAAGGCTTTATGAGCTTTTCCCTCTTGGAGCTTGTTATGTTTCATCTTTCATGAGTTGCTAATCCAGTGCTCCTCCCTTTTGTTATAGCCACTTGTATTTGTTGGTGCCACCATTTACTTCTTTTGATCTTTCTGCATAGGATCTCACATACAGATTGTTGATAAAAATGATAAAATTAGTTGTTTGGTATCTTCACCTGACACTATTTTTTCTTTTTGAACAACTACTCTGTAATCTCCGAATGAATTTTCTGACTGGTTAGGAATTTTCTGCAGGCAAGCCCATCTGATCCAGAGAACTTTCCATTTGTCGTGCTGGGGAACAAAGTTGATGTTGATGGTGGAAATAGTAGAGTGGTAAGTTCCTGGTCCAACAAATTGTACATTGTCCCAATTCTTCCTCTTTGTGCTCCCTTGTCTGTTGCTCTCACCTGTCCACTTCTTTGGCAAGCCGCCTATAGGACTACTATAGTTTCATTCAGAGAACAACTTTGCTTCCATAGAGGTATTTTATTCTTTTTCTTCACTTAAAGATACTTGTCTGCTCTGTTTTAGGTGTCTGAGAAAAAGGCTCGGGCCTGGTGCGCTTCAAAGGGTAACATTCCCTACTTTGAAACTTCAGCTAAGGAAGGAACCAACGTAGAGGAGGCTTTCCAATGCATTGCTAAGAATGCCCTGAAGAGTGGAGAGGAGGAAGAAATGTAAGTTGAAACATTAATTATACCAATTGTTGTCCATAAGATTCTAGCAGCATGGTGCACACAAAAATATTTATCTTCCCAAAAAAGTGTCATGTGATCACCTCAGTTGGGGACAACCTAAAAATAATGTTGGACTGGGGAATGAGGGATGTCAAAATGTGGGCGAGTAATTTTATAGGATCTAGCCCCCAAGGCTTAGCTCAAGTGGCAAAAGGTGGAGGATTTGTGGCTTAGGTCGCAGGTTCAAGCCCCACACCATGCAAAGCGAAGCCTGGTATTTAAGTGGAGAAGGGTAGAGGGGCGGGCCCATTATCCACCGAGTTTAGAAGGCTGTGATTGGTCCAAAGGGCGGGTCACAGACGGATTTCTCGGTTATAAAATGAAAAAATAAAATTTGTAGGATCTATTTGTCTTAGTGCAGCTGCTTGGCAAGCCGTATATGCCTGTGCCTTCTGACCGATTCTGGTTTACATAATTGTTTTCTCTGCTCCCTTTTCTTTCCTCTGGCGTTTTCCCAAAGGAATTAGATTATCAATTTTTGTTAGGCTAAACTGCTTGTGGGCAAGCGATGTTAACATGCAAACAGGTGATATTATGAGCTGTGCAAGATTAATACCGTGACTATAAATTGTTTCAGTACTAGATATTTATTGCTTTTATCGATCATGATACTGATCATTTCGTTTTTCTGTCGCAACTTTTTTATGGTAAAGATATTTGCCCGACACCATTGATGTTGCCGCTAGCAGTCAGCAGAGGACAGGTGGATGTGAGTGTTAAACAGTTAACAATTTTCGAAGTGATGATAAATCTTGCAGCTCCAAAAAAAATTGGATTCCTTTAGCCCTCGCTTTATTGTTTGCTTCTCATGGTGTTCTTTTCCTGGTAAATTCTCAAGTTGTACCTGTATATGCTTTTGCACGGGGATCTGGTTGGTTTCTTGGTGCTTGAATTCTGTTGGTGCTACTTTCACTTTGATAAAACTTCAAGATTTGTTGGATTCGCATTCGCCTCTCTGGTGAAAGCTCTTGCTTTACAATAATCTTTTCAGTTAATCAAAATCACAATTCAGAATCGCCTTACAAATATACTATGCCAATTAAAAGAGTTGAACTAGAGAGCATTGTGGCTCGAGTGCATAAAGATGCTACGAATGTGCTCACAAATCAATAAATTCATGCATGGCATAAAGATTTTCCTCGCTTAATCATATGATACATTGATACATATTTGCCTCGTTGGGACACTTGGCCATTGTTAGCTAATATAATTTGATGTCACCACAAAATACAAACAAATTTTACCAAGATTGCTGCCTCTAGGAAACTAATGAAAAGTGCAGGCGACAAATGATGTTAGAAACCAACCGTGTTCTGAGCAAAGATCTTAAAATTTTAATCCTCCATTGATGTACGTTCATTTCCTCAGGATTTTACGATATGATATTACAGAACTAGTTACTCAAATATATTTGTGCAAGAAAACATTGATTTAAAACTTTTCTGCAAAAGCAGAACATTCAACGAAACACCTACAATTGTCATCACAATTTTATGACTGGTATTTATTCAAAAGAAAATACAACAGTGAATAAAACATGTCAATTAATAAAGAAAGGAGTACAGAACATTCAGAAAAAAGAACAGTAACAATGACAAAATAATGCGGTAAGTGAAAGCCTAATCCCATACTACCAAGACTAGCTATATATCAAAAGCAAGAAACTACCGATATAAGCTCATACTACAAACACGATACTACCAAGATTCCCTCAAAGCCTAATCCCGCCAAAAAGCAAGACAAAGCTCAGCTACCTACTAATCCATGACCTCCTATCTAAGGTCATGCCCTCGATCAGCTGAAACTATGTCATGTCATGTCTAATCATATCTCCCCGATACCTTTTCAACCTACCTCTACCTCTCCTTATACCCACATATCCAATCTCACACTTACTCACCGGGGAAACTATGCATCTCCTCATGCTCCCAAAATTCTAATAATCAGTCCTCAGAGTCCTTCTAATACAAAACAAAACATGTATTAGCTAGCCTAATCCTTTCAGCATACATACAAAAAGAGAATTTGGACAATTAACTTCTGCTGTTTAAGAAGTTTATAACTTAATGACCCAGGACAACAGTCATGAAAGGGTAAACACAGTCACATGACAAATAAATATTTGAAGACCGTTTCTTTGCTCTTTTGATTTATAGATGAGTTCACTCTTATGCACTAGAGAAAATATTACTTGGTCCTAACTAAAATAAGCTTATCCTACTTTGAAGGCTGCATTGAATTTCCTGAAACTGTTGTAGGCATAAAAGAGCTTGGTGTAGGAGTTCCTGCCATTATGGGTCTTGAATACGGTATCCTCTGGGAGCTCATTACATTTAGAAGCCTGGGTGCTGTATTAGCAAGGACCATTCCAGGCCGGTTAGCAGGTACTGATTGTGGCACAGGATGAGTTACATATCTTGATTTAAGTATTTGACTACGCTCAAGGAGAAGCCTCTGTTTTGACCTCTCCAACAGTTCTCTGACCCTCATAACCACATTATCCATGTCATGAAAGAAGGTTATCTTGCTCTCCAGCTTGTTTAACTGCAAAGAAGCAACTTGAATGGTTGAGACTTGGTGAAACAAATTAAGGCTAAGAAAGTCAGATTTTGATCAGTTTAAAATCAAGCCAGCAGAAACTTGGGAGAATATGGTCAGAACTTAACCAGACAAGTCCTAACTCAATGATTGAACTCGGGTTAGGATTCTTCCGATGTAAAGCAATATAAACATTCAACCAAAGAAAGAAGAATATAGGAGGTATTTCCCAAGAGGTAAGGAGACGGTCTAATACTCATCTATATGACGCTATAATTTTTTCTGTTCTAAAAGGAAGACGAGCATTTTCTGCTCCAAGTGGAAAAAAGCTCATCATCCCTCTCTTAATCACAAACAAATCACCCGGATCTGTTTTGATAGCTCAAGATCTATTTCAGTCTAAATCTTGCATTAAAGCTCATTAGCTGATCAGTTTCAAATTTTGACTGAAAACATCCCCCAGTAGAAGTGAGTGAAAGCCTTGCAGCGGTTGGATGATTCCCATAGAACATAATAAGGAGCCTCAAAGATGCAATTTTCAAAGAGCTGGCGGGCCATGATTACCTGCTTCTCTATTAATGATGTAGTAAGCAGCCGAATTTGGTCCTCTTCTTGATCTGCCAGATATTTCGCCTTGACTGCAGCAGCTGTCAAAGCAGTGACTGCGGCACGTTTGATCTTATCAATATCCAGATCATTTTTGGTCTTCAAAGGATCTTTTCTCCCATCTACAGAGTCTTTGACTTCTCCAGCCCCTGAGCAATAGAGCACCAAGGGAAAAATCAGAATTATAGGAGGATTTACAAATTCTTAAAAACCTCAGTTTAGTTCAGAGGGAAGAATATGAATCAGTTTTCTGCTTTGGCTAAGCAACCATAAAGAGAAAACCACAGTTTTAGACCCGAGGCCGTAGCAATGACACTACACGAAAATTTAAGATCCAATTTGGTCTTTGCAACATTTCACCCTTAAGGGTAAAATTGTTTTAATGGCTGCCCTACTTGATCAACTTAGTCTATCATTTGCCTTTCCAGCTCCACCAATCCATCAACTCACTACAGTCCCTCCCCTCCTCCTCCTCCCCAACCTTGGATCTCATTTCTTGAACTCCTGAAATTCCTATCCCAATCTCACATAGAACCTGTTTGTCCTCCCAATCCCACACCCTCTTCTGTGTTAGTTCAACTTATTTTCATTTCAAGGTCAACATATATCTCTTCTCTCTATTTTCCTCTACCTGAAGATTCTTTATCAATGATTCACAAGAGGGGACTATGTGTGCATATACACTCACCATTTCATTTATCTGATGCTAGGCCTAGAAATGTCGAGTAATCCAGCAACTCACTACAAACCCCCTCCTCCCCAGCCTTGCATCTCCTTTCTTGAACTCCTGAAATTCCTATACCAATACCACATAGGACCTGCTTGTCCTCCCAAGTCCGTGCCACTTCCTGTGTTAGTTTAAACTTATTTTCATTTCAAGGTCAACTTATTTCTCTTTTCTCTCTATCTGCCTCTACATATGGATTTTCATCAACGATTATCACCTTACAAGAGGCCGGGGACTATGTATTTGCACGCTCTCCATAACAATTTTTATGATGCTAGAGCCTAGAGAAAGAAAGGTGTCATTGTATATGCCACTTTTTGATTGGGTATGAAGTTTAAGATGATAATTTAACTTAGTGTTATAGTAGTAGAAGTAAGCAATAAGGTAAGATTAGTTGGATTAAAGGAATTTATCAAGGTCTAAAATTAGAATAGTAAATAACTTCTAATTCTTAAAGTCACAAAAGTTGTACTGTTTAATAATGGCATGGTGTTAAACACTTAAGACATACCTAAGTGAAAAGAGAACTTGTGTGTATGATATTTAACATGAAACCGACACGGTATCAGAGGAGGGATTCTATATCACCCAAAATAAATGCAGCAACCATCATTTCAACTTTCTGCGGTTATTTGTTTGGGGAGAGGGGAGAGGTTGCAGGGCAAAATGTATGAATAAGGGGAATATGAGAGTTTAGAGAGGTGGGAGAAAAGAGGAATTAAAGGACTAGTGCACTGTGAGGCGAAATAGGAAAGCAAAGGGTTCTAGAATAAACTTCAGTGGTGTTTTTAATTTGAAGATCTGGATTTGGTGTAAGAACTAAAGCACTGTCACATTATCAATTACAAACTCAACAATCTGGTGGTAGTCAACAAGCTACATGCCACTGACCAAAGATTCAAAGGATGCTTTCTGATTCTCTTAGTTGAAACATTATTTTATAAAATCAATAGATTGATGATTTCCTCACTAATGCATATCATGCAGTTTTTTTTTTTTGGGGGGGGGGATAATTAATAGATGTCATCTGTTTTTCCTATCCTTGCCGAGCATGTTATGAGATTTAATTCCAAGAATCATATCCCACTCCTTTGTTGTGCTTGCACTCCATGATTAGCGAACTTCTATTTTAACTGAGAAATCTGTGAAGCATTGAACTCGATGGAATATAGACCTTCCCTCTACTCTTCTACACTTAAGTACCACTAGAATTCAAACTCGTTGCATGCACCTACGCACTTCCTGTGCAATACTACCTTCCCCATTTAAACACCCCAAAGGCAACATGATTGGCATAACTTATACTATGCAAAAAACATAACACCATATTGAAGACTTGGACCTGTATTTTCGCCATTTTCAAGTACAGAGTTCGATTTCATGGATTGCTCAGGCTCCTTTGTTTGCACAGCAGGCATCATGTCCTCATCTTTAGGAGTATCTGGAGAGTCAGAAGGAATGGCCGTTAAAGCTCCATCAACTGACTCCTTTTCGAACCCGGGTGGAAGCTCTAGTTTAGACGTTAAAACATCTGATTCTGCTGTGGTACTTGGTGTCTGTCCCACTGCCAAGCCTGCATCATCTGATTCTTTAAGCGATGCAGGTTCCCCTTCTTTTTCAGTAGGAATTGGATCAGATTGTTTTGAAGTATCAGATTTCTCTGGATTTTCGTCACTGGTAGAAACCAAATGGGCCGCTTCTTCAAGTTCCTTCTCATTTTTCTCTCCATGGTTTTCACCATCCTGCTCTTCACACTTTTTGTCAATGTTTGTTTCACCTTTGGTCTCTTCTTGTCCAATTGACGAACTCTTCTCTTCAATAACTGATGTCAACTTTTCCTCTTTCTGCATTTCAACATTGTCATCCTCATCTTTCTTATCTTCTGGATCAACTGATCCATTAGCAGGTCTGCAACACTAAATTTACAATTAGACTCCAAATTAATACAATACCTGTTAATTAAAGCTAAAAGGAGGAACACTAACCGATCTGTATCAGATGATGTCTTCCCATCATCTGGTGGATCTTCCAAAACAAAACAGTGCCTTAAGGCTAGATTCTCACCAGAAGGATTACCAGAAATGGATTTCAAAGAGCTGCGCACTGAGGCAGTAACCCTTTTAGCTTCTACCAGTTTCACCAGGAACGCTGCCTAGCGAAAGAAAACATCATAATGAAGACAACCAAAACATTTTCAGTAATTACTTATTTTAATAAACAATAATCAGAGTTTTAACAGCAGAATAGAAAACCAAACTGATACTACCTCTAGACTTCCTCTTTTTTTAAAAAAATCGGTAAAGAGTAGTTTTTTATAGTAAGATCAGCAAGAAGAAGTTGCTGGATAGGTTACAACTTACAACCAAAATCACCCCATTACAAATTGTGTAATATACTAATGATGTCAATCACAGCACTAGGGTCAGAAGCATGTACATCTTCCGTGTTACACTAAAAACTAAGCAAAACAATACATTTGTGTTTGGTATTAATGACTGTTCTTCCTACTTTCAAACAACCTGTCATTTCTTTCTTTCTTGACGAACAATTGCCTCTTTTGAACACGATTAAAATATCTCATTGAAACTGCAGTGCTATAATGAAACCCTATCCTTTTCAAAACAAGGTCTCAGCCTGTGAAAATGGTGAGAAAAGACTACCACCGGCAGAAAAATCATACCTTGATTAAGTAAATAACACAAATTTAAAAAAACTGATTTCATTATTCAGGCTTCAGGGAAAAGTATGAACAGATTCCTAGCTCTTAGTAGAGTGCCTTTAGTGCTCATTTGCATCAGAATGATTGAGCCAATGAAAAGTAAAAGAAATCAACATACCACTGCCATTACAGGATTGCCAGCTTCAGCAAATGAAGCACATTCTCCAGGTGGAGGATAAAAACCAGCAGCTGTAAATGCCTCCCTCAGTGCGTTGAGTGCACAGTTCTCACCAACTTCCTCCTGAGGAATTGGCCCATTCACATTCTCTGGCTTCGATGTTTCCACTGTGGGTGAAACCTGATTGTCATTTCCATCATCCTTGCTCTCTGTTGTTTCTGGGGCATCAATACTGGCTGATGTATCATCTTTAGACAAATCTGCATCTTCTTTTTCTTTAACACACTGGTTATTTTCAGCATCAGTATCCAGGAATGTATCCTCTATTGGCATTTCAATGAAGTGAAGAATACACTGAGCTTTGGTCTTTGTAGCCACATGTTCAGCAATCTCATTCCAGTTTTCCTTATAAAGCTCTAATGCCTCTAGGAGAAGAAGAGTCTCCTGATCCGTCCATTTCGCACCACTTGCACCGCCAGACTCACCAGGCTCCATAACAATGAAATCTGAAGGGGACATACCAGATCCAAACTTCCCATTGTTGAAGCATTCACTACACAAGTCAAAGTCTGCCTATGTAGTAAAAACAACCAACACAAAGAACAGAGTCAGGCACTTAAGTAAGACGTCAAGTTTTGACAAGACCTACTTCAACAGTGAAAATGACCTTTTAATATGTACGTGCACAGAAATTATGGACCATACGACTTAAGGATATGTGAACATGGACAACTGCAGAAAGAGTTTGAGAACGAGAATGATAAGCAACTAAATCTACTGGGTTGGCTCAAGCATGCGCCTTTTATGCCCAGAAGGAAATAAAGTGTGGTTCTGAATCACATTCTTTGATCGGCGACAAGTATATGAATTAACCAAGATGATGATCCCTTCATCTAAATAATAACATGAATAGAAAGAAAACACTGGTGGTGATGCCCTAGACAGTAGGCAAGCCATAATCATATCTTATCTCATTACCCCAAAAACAAAGAAAGGACATTAGTGTTGAGCAAAGATACCTCCTTTTGGCAATGATACCGCTTTCTTGAGCAGTCAGCTGAGCAAGAGTTGCAGTGGTACTCGACAGCTGGCCCTTCAGACTTCATCAGTTCTTCAGCAATAGCTGACTCTGGAAAGAACCCAGAAGACGCAGAAGGAGTAGCTACACTAGACCTCGGAAGAACTGGGGTCCATGTTTCATCGGATTCGAATCGAAACAGTTTATCAACCAAAGAATCTGTCTTTGCTGCCTCGTCCCCATCAATATCAACATTAATAACCGAACTGGTTTGTGGGAAAGGGTGGTAATTAATTAAACCCCAGTAGTCCAAAAACTCCATCACTTCCTTTTTTACATCCAAATCTCCTGCTGAGAGCTCGGACAAATCATTTAACTCAATTTGAATGTTGGGGTCAGTGTGATACTTTTTCATGATCCAATTCCGTATCTCCATGTATATTTCTGGAGTCCTACTTTGCAACTTCTCATTGAAGAATGACGGCATTGTCTGCTTCTCCAAAGGATGAACCTCTGTCCAAGAGAACCAACCTAAATTTTTTGAAAATGTCAGAGAATATCTGGAGAAGCCCTAATGCTATTAAATTTAAGTAGCAGACTATACATAAATTATTTTATTTTAAAAAAAGGAGAGAGCATGTTAGCACCCCTTTAATCTACCAACAGTTACGCATGGAAAATTTAAGGAAATATGAAAGTAGATTACTTCAGGTTATCTATTAATTACGTTTCCCATTTCTTTGTCGCAGTTATTAGCACTAAGGAAGTTATTCCTCCACTTCTCATTTTAGTAGTAGTAGTAAGTTATTTCTTTATTATTAGGTGGGTGCTTAATACACCAGTGTTGTTTTTGAAGTTATTTGAATTCAATGGAAAGATAAGTAGAAAATTAATCCAATTTTGAATACTTTAACTAAAGAGATTTAAAGGTTCTCTCTGAACGAACTAGCACTAGCACCAGAGATAGTAGGAAGAAAACATATGATTCATCTTGCAGCGTCCCATAACTAGATCTATATCAGGGGACTGTAAAAACTTGGTATCAGAGAGGGGAGTTAGGGGAGATCTAATCTAGCAACGACGGGCACAATTGTTGACTTTGTTCCGAGAAGAAAGTGCAACCAATTTTAGCAAGAAAAGAAGTCATAAATGCTCGCTTGGATTCACTCACGAAGTATTTAGCAAATCCAAAGGCGGATATTGAAGCAACTGAAAATGGGAGTCACAATTAAGGTTGGAAAGGTAAAACTGTGGCGGCAGGTTTACGATAAAAAATTAGTGGGGATTTCATCATTCCTAAATATACAAAGTTGGATTTTCCATAATTCCGTGGCCACGAGGACCCCTAGGGATGGCTAAATAGGTGTGAGCATTTTTTTTTTTTTAATGACAAGGGAAGCCCGCAGCCGCTACCCTTTTGGTGCACAAAGAGTAAAACCTCTGCTCCTATGCAATAGCTCGCAAACCAAGAGAGGTAACCTGCACTAGGCAAGCCCGGTGCAACGAGCTCGACCCAAACGGCAAATCCCTTGCTTTTGCTGGCAAAGGGTTTCGAACTTGAGACCTCCAACATAGAAGTCCCAACCCCAAATCACACCACTGGGCCACCCGAGCATTTCTTTCGACACCAACAAACACCAAAAGAAGAAAAAATTGGACTTGCTTCTTTACATTTGGAAGGAATCGCACAACTTTGCTTTCTTCTACTAGAGAAAGATATGCTTCAATGCTTATGGGATGAGTTCAATGCAACCTTTGTTTTGGACCACTAATTAGAAGTCAAAAGTTGGGAAAATTGGCTAAGCTACGCCAAATTAGATCTGTGGGAGATTATCAAGAAAAGTTTGACCAATTGATTGTGCGGGCTGGTACCCTTACACAACGGTAGGAAATTAAAGTTTAATCCGCCAGATTTGGCTACAACTTTATGAACGCAAGGAACAACCTCTTTATTCACAATTGTTAGATGAATATAGATCAAAAACATCGGATTTCTCACCACAACAACCCGCCAGATTTGAACATTACCAGTTTCAAAAAAAAAAAACCGCCAGATTTGTGAAGAAATTGACTAGATCTAAAATGGATGAAAGACAACTTAAGGGACTCTATTTCAATTAGTGGAAGAAATTATTCTGGATTGATTCCATTGACGATGAGGAATAATTTGTTGAAACAAGGGAAATGCTAGTACTTTCCACACTTACTCGAGCACGATTTGAAAGAGGGAGTAATGTTAGCACCCCTTTAAAGAAATATGAAAGTAGATTACTTCAGCATATCTATTAATTAATTGTGTTTTCCTATTTCTTGGTACTCCTTATATTTCAATTTGTTTGACCTACTTTTCTCTTTAGTCCGATTAAAAAATTTGCCTATTTCTCTTTTTAGCAACTCTTTAGTTCCAACTTTTCATGTGACATGTTTAAAACCACAAGATTAAAGGGCATTTTGGTACATCTGACATATTTTCAGTTTAAGACTACAAGATTCAAAAGTCTTTTTATTTTCTTAAACTCGGTGTCAAATCAAGATAGGCCAAATAAATTGAATCAAAGGGAGGAGTAGTTATTAGCAATAAGGAAGTTGTTCCTCCACTTTCTCATTTCAATAATAGTAAGAAATCATTTCCTTGTTATTAGTTGGGTGGCTAATCCACGAGTGTTGTATTTAAAGTTATTTGAATTCAATAGAAAGATAAGCAGAAACTTAGTTTATGAGTACTTTAACTCAAGAGCTTATAGGTTATGTCTTAACGACCCAACACCATAGGTCGAAGGAAGAAAATATCTGATTCATCTTGCAATGTCTCATAACTAGATCAGTATCAGGGAACCGTAATAGTGCAATTTCCTGTTTCAACTTTTGACAAATTGGAAAATGTAAAAGTTGCATACTTCCTTTGTCCCAATTTATATGACATTCTTTTTGGGATTGCCTAAATTATTCAAAACCATTCCATTACATATATCCCAATTTATATGACACATTCCTTTCAAATTGCCTAAATTGTTCAACACCATTCCATTACACATAACTCCCAATTTATATGACACATTCCTTTTGGGATTACCTAAATTGTTCGACGTCATTCCATTACATATAACTCCCAATTTATATGGCACATTCCTTTCTTGAGTGCCTAAATTGTTCAACACCATTCCATTACATATCTCACACAACTGTGAAGAATTAAAATTTGATTATGTTCGAATTCTAGACTATGTCATGATATCAAATCATTACTTTAATATTGTCTTCTACTACTGCTGATAAAGTATTTAAGTCAAATTAACATCTTAAATCCATCCCCAATGAAGCAACATGACATAAAACGACACACGGAAGGAGTATTTACTATGTAACTGTAAATGTATAAACTCACTTTTATTTGTAAAGTAACACTAACTCTATTTCAAAAATATAAATCTTAATCTCAGGTCATTGAATTCCTTGTTTCCAGCTTATCTTCAGCTTATCATATAAACATTTTTTTAACTTTCCAATTTTACAAAAATATATTTCTCTTATACTCGCCGAAGCAAGAATGCATACCAGATTGAGGGTTGAAAGACGACAATTGAAACTCACCAGCATGAGTCGGCACAACGTGAACATTACGATCACGGGATCTAATTGACTCAATTTCAGCTTCAATTTCAGCCTCTAATGCCTCCAAATCCTCCTTCACTTGATTGGACTCTTTGTCAACCTTCACCGCCTCTTCTACACCGACCTCGGCCTTTGGCAGCACCTCCGATTCGATCCTAATACCAAAACCTGACGGAGAAGCAGCACTGGCAGCTGCAGCTGCGGCGTTGTTTGGCTGCTGCCGAGCTCTTGTGAGCGGACCATTGTGGATCGGTGGGAAAGGTACTGCTGACTGCTTCTGACGCTTCGACAAAGTTGAGGGAGGAGTCGAACTGGCGCTACTTCCAATGGCGCTTGCTTTTCGTTTGTGCCCACCACCTCTCCGACGCGACGTAGGTGCCTCAGCGGACGGAACGTCAGTCGATGTCATCGGCGTGTCGGCGGCCGGCGGTGGAGTTCCGGTGTCCTTCCGTTTCTCCTCCATTAATTGAGAACTGAAGTACTAGCAACTACGCTTGAATCGTTGTCTTCGAAAAGGATTTTTATATTTCAGCCTCAGGGTTGATTCGGTGCGCCGTCGGTACATGTAATTTACAGTGGATTTTACTAGCAATTTTTTGATTTTTTATTTTGTTAATTTAATAATTTATTGAAATTGAGTTATTTAATGGTGTTATATTTTAGGTGAAATGGTCTGGTGGAACCTCGTATTTGTATGTGTTTGTATTGTGAACCCTTCTACATACTCATTTGTCATGAATCCCTGAACTCATCAAAACGTAATATTTTAAACACGTTTTTTGACTTGACATCTTATGTGGCAGTTAATATCAAAGAGCGTGTGACACACACCTATTAGGAGCGTGAGACCCTTGGAAAAGGGTCTAACAGTCATATTAGGGCTTTGTAAAGCCATCATCTTCCTATTTGCATCTAACACCATTGTTGGACAAAATTTGAGATTTTTTTTGCCTCTTTTTCGATCTCTTTTCCAAAAATTTCTTCTCTATCATTTCTTGTTATTATACGGCTCTTTTTTTTTTATGAAAAACGCCATGGAAGGCATAACACTACTACCAAAATATCTTACACTAACATTATGCACAAAAATGCAAAATTCCCAAAGAATTTCAACAAAATCAATGTAATTGATTAAAACCCCAAAACCAAACCAAGACACAAATAGAGATCAAATCCAAACTAAACAACAAATAAATTCGAAAATAAATTGGAAAACCTACCTAGATAAGTTGAAAATCAAACAAAAAAACTCAAATAATTTTTTACATTGACCCCTTGTTTCAGTTCCAAATCAAACCCAAACTTATTGCCTTTTTCTCGTCCTCCTCACCTTCTCCGACCAAACTACCTTCGTTCTCACCATTTTCGACAAGCTTCAACCAACAACTATAAATGAGAACCAACAACAACAACAACCCCAAACTAACTCCGCCAATAAGTCTCGACTTTCACAACGCCGCCAGTTGTGAACAACTAGAAACAATCAGACCACCCAATAGACCCCCACTTTTTCTTAGCGCCACCGGTCACCACCAAAACCCCAATCCAACAGAACCCAAAATCAACTCCGAACTTCGACGAGATTGTGAACAAACAGAAATCGTGCCAACATTTTTTACTTCAATGGAAAGAGTAGAAGAGGTTGGAAAAAATAAAAGGGTAAGGAACATAAGAAAAAGTTGAAATGGGATTGTGGGGACGAAGATGCAGATGGCTATGGCAAAGAGAAATAAAAATTGGAAAGAGAAAGTGTAGGTATATTAATCAAATATAATAAAAGGAAAAATGACATGGAGTGACCATATATACATATCATTTTATAATCATACGTGTCATTTTATAATTATTTTTAAAATTACGTGTCAGACGTTTGTGATACACACACAATTGAGTGGTAAAAAATGTGTTTAAAATATTGTGTTTTGATGAGTTCAGGGGTTCAGATGACAAATGAGTAAGTAGAAGGGTTCACAATACAAACACATACAAGTACAAGGGTCCACCAGACCATTTCGCCTATATTTTAACTAACTACTATCACTCTATCAGCATTGGGGGCTTCGATTAGGGTGTGCGACCGGTTCGATTCAATATTATTAGTATGTTATTTATTTTTAAATTTTTAAAACCAATTACAAACCAACAAGATATTTTTTTTTATCGGTTTTTAGTAGTTAATGTTTTTTTTTAGTTTACCCAATAAAAAAATGCTCATAAAATAAATATATGAGTTATCATTTTTTTAATAATTTGGCGCGCTATAGTGAAACAAGTAAATTAGTTGTAATTGATTTGATATAGTGAAACAAGAAAGATAATATTTAATTATGTAGATTGTAGTATAGTGTATTGATATAGTGTCTAGTTATGTTAAATTATTCATAATTAATATTTATAAAGGGTAAAGTAATAAATTAATATCATCTTAATAGTGTTGGGTTATGAAGGTGAATAGAGCGTCATGCGGAAACTTACAATTGCAAATCATAAGACGATAAATTAGATGACACATAAAACTATACTAAAAGACATAATATTATTATATGATATGACCAATTGGCCTACATAATTAAAAACTAATAAAAAAAATATTAAAACTGTAGAGAGAAAATCTCAGCATAAACAAAACTCTTAATTGTCTACATTGTGGATTCTATTGTCGTTCTTGATATGAGAAGAGGATCTTCAATTTATAGATCTCCTAATTGTTCCTCTAAGAAAAGAATAAACCAAATATGGAAAAACATGAAAAGTAAAAACATTTATGGTAATGTTTTGTATTTTCTTTTAGGAAAAAATAATCTTCAAATAAGTTAAGAAAATCAGGAAAAAACCTAACAAATCTTCCTTTTTGGCTGGATTTTCTTGACAAAACTTGATCCGTCTTCTTCATATGCTTGATAATTTTGTTTTTCACAAAATCTTCATGTATCACTGTTGCTTACCATGATTTAAAAATTGAAGTCTTGTGTTAAAAGTTATGAGCAGGGTTGAAAGTAGAGCCCATACGTTAAAAATAATATGCTTGAGTTGAAAGTGAAGCTCATGCGTTAAAATAATATGCATGAGTAGAAAGTGGAGTTCATGTGTTAAAAGTAAGATGCATGAATTAAAAGTGGAACTCATGCGTTAAAAGTAAGATGCATGAGTTAAAAGTGGAGCCCGAACATTAAAATTTGTAGGGGTTGAAAGTTGGACCCATGCCCTAAAGTAAGCATGAGTTGAAAATTGATTTTGTTTTAAAGGATGAAGCAGCAGGATATTGTTGAAAATATATTTGAAAATTTTCTCCACATGTAGTAGCACAAAAATCTTTATTATCATCAAATTTGTTGCAAATTGATTTGAAACCACTTGAATCTTTCTTCAATCTTGTTGAATCATTGGATCATTGAACCATGTGATCTGATACCACTTGTTGGGTTATGAAGGTGAATAGGGCGTCATGCGGAAGCTTACAATTTTAAATCATAAGACGATAAACTAGACGACACATAAAACTATACTAAAAGACATAATATTATTATATGATATGACCAATTGGCCTACATAATTAAAAACTAATAAAAAGACATTAAAATTGTAGAAAGAAAATATCCCCATAAACAAAACTCTTAATTGTCTACATTGTGGATTCTATGAGAAGAGGATCTTCAATTTATAGATCTCTTAACTTTTGTCTTTTCTTTTTAGGGAAAAATAAACTTCAAATAAGTTATAAGAAAATCAGGAAAAAACCCAACAAATAGGTTATCAGTTTACCCAATAATACATTACTAAAAATCGAAATCGAATGATAAACCAATTTTTTTTTTTATAAAATCATTAAAAACTCGTTAATCCAATAATAATAACTCAATAACATTTAGTTTATTGATCGATTCATTTTTTGCATGCGTCTAGTTTCGGTTGACCAATGGAGAGTAGGAGTAAGAATAAGTTGATCTCGTATAAATTTATTTACAATTTTAATATTAATAAATTTTGATCTCGTTTTAAATTTAATTCCTCTATTAGCTGATAAATTCATAAATTAAAGTCTTCGTACAGAGGTGATTAATGAGGAAATGAAATAAGCCATTTTTTATATGCATACTTAAAAGTTTTCGGAGTAAATAAATTGACACATTTTTTCAAAACTATTGAAATATTCTTTCTATTGATATTATTATCGTCATTAAAAGTTTTTCTCATTCAGAGGGTCTCTTACCCTTCTGAAATCACACGTTTATTATTTTAATTTGCAAAAATGAAGATTCATAGTATTATTAGTAATCAAACGAATCAATTTGTAAACTGCAATTTATTATAGAATCATCACTAACATATTATAGCTAGAATTAAAAAGGTATACAAATGAAATAATATCTCCTTACCAATCTGTCTTTATAGGTTAGTAGATAAATTATTGAGAATAGGCTTAAGTCATCTAGGGCCCTTTAAAGTTGTTCACATAATTCGCTTAAATGCCTTAACTAAAACTTGTACCTATTGAACACTTTTATTGTTCAAAATGAGTATTTATTGAACATTTTTCGCTGACATAGCAAAGAGAGTGCAACACACATACATATGAGCGTGTGAAGGGGCAATTTTTGGCTAATTTTTTTTTTAAAATCTCTTTCTTCTTTAGCCATATCACTTTTTTCTAACACCACCCATTTCCGGCGACATCGCCGCCATCGCCATCCACCCTTCTCTTCTCTCTCTTTTCATCAGCCATCTCTTCCTTCCCCTTACCATCATCATTTTCATTTGAAACACTGTAACAATCAATGATTTTTAATATAGTTTTTTGGCAATTTTTTACCTTCTTCTTCTTTCTTAACTTTACCACAATTCATCACCATATATTAAAATTGATTATACATATATCTAGTTAAATCTTTGAATCAAATTTAAGAATTGTAATTTCTGGTGAAATTTTATTCTTTCAGCAAGGCTCGTTCCCGACATAAACTTATGTCAATGTAATTCAACAATAAACAATCACATCAATTAATTAAAATTGATAGTTAAAAGAAACGAAGAGTTCTTCAAATTCAAAAAATATCAATTATGAAATTCAGAAAAATATTTCAGATAACACCATTTTTTTTGGTCATGGTGATAGGAATTCATAATTATACGGTGAAACATTATTCTTATTCCTTGTACCAAAACCGGATGAAGAGAAGAAGATTGTAGTTGAAAAAATTGATTGAGGGAGGGACTGTGTGTGGGGATGTTATGGTTTGGCCGTTTGGATCTAACAGGAGAGAAAAAGGAGTGGTTGCCATGGGTGGGTGAATGATTTTTTTTAGAATATTCTTTATAAAAAAATTTAGTTAATTAAATAGACTAAAGTAGTAAAAAAATTAGAATTTCATATTTTTAAAAAAAATTGGACTCAAATGCCACATGTCATCATTTAATTCATGTCATTGCCATGTCACAACGAGTGTAGTACACACATCTCATATTTTTGGCTGATTATCAAAAAAATGTCAAATAAGAATTAATTTTAAGGGGTATAGGTGTTCAATAGGTACAAGCCTTAGCTGAGGTATTTAAATGAATTATGCAGACAACTTTAAAGGGCCGCATATGACTTAAGCCTTGAGAATATTGTTATAGCTAGCATTATATCTCTATGTTCTTAATATTTTAATCATAATTTATACAGGTGCGTAGTATTTGTTGAAATTTGATTACTAGTAATATTTTCATATATTTTTTATGTGCTTCAGTGTTCCTCTTATATAGTTTTCTTTCTAGTAGTGAAATTAAAATAAAATAATATAACATTACGGCCATGAAACTTCCACAATTGATTTATCATCGTAAAATTTAGAGTTCACACAATAAAATTGCAACTCAAAACTGTGGATTGATCGATGCATATATGTTTTGAAAAAGTTCTTGCTTGTTTAAATGAAAATCTTTTACTACATCGTAAATGGATATTATTATTTTTCTATAAAATAAAGGAAAAACTAAGCAAATACTCTATAAAAGCAAAATAATAACAAACACATACCCATTTACATTAAAGTCGTCTCATACACTGTATTGATATCATTAAGGCTGATAATTTCGATTAATTGATACTAAATCAGTATATATATATATATATATATATATATATAA